>JAHWLF010000055.1:0-25713 GCA_024679295.1 Phytophthora parvispora
CGCGGACGGCAGGAAGGAGTTCCGCGTGCTGCACTGCAAGTCGGCGCACCCCCGGACCGTCCGCAGCGAGATCGACACCCGGTTCTGCGTCGGGTGTTTATCGCCGCCCGAGTTCGAGACGCGGACGTCGCGCCCAAGCCCCGAGAGCGGCAAGATCATGTCGCCCGCGCCCGATGAGCGGGAGGTCTACGTCTTCTCGAGGTACTGGGGCGTTGTGTCGGACAAGTCGCTGTTCGAACACTTCCTGGCGGTGTTGCTGGTGCCGGTGATCGAGTCGTTCCGCGCAGTGCTGATCTACGTCATGCTGTGCATGTTCCAACCCATGGGGAAGAGCAGCTTGGGCCCGCAGCTGAGGACCAAGCTGACGACGCTGCTGCTCATGATGCTGGTGTGCGACGTCATCGCGCGAAGACTTATGCTGTGCATTAAGAGCGGGCTACTGGTCACGATCGCCAACTTCACGTCTGTCGTGCTGGATCGAGTAGCGGTGGTGGTGCTGTACTTGTCGCTGCAAAGGCTGTACCCGGCGCTGAGCTCGTCGTTCCAGTATATGCTCACCTTCGACTTGGGTGTAGGCTGTGTGAACGCTGCTGCGGTGCACGTGCGATTTCTGGAAGCAAGACGTGACTGGCACCCGCTGTTCAAGCAGTTCGCACGATGGGACCATCGCTCTCGAGGAATTATTTGTGTTTGTGGCATCGGTCGGGAGCTGCTGCTTCATCAACTGCTTCTGCTCCCGTTCAGTAACCACCCGTCGCCGGCTTGGAAAGCTGTGGGGTACCTGCTTGTGCCGCTGTTCACGGTGGCCTCGGGTGTCGATTTCTTGCGCGCTGTTGCCACCGTTCTACACATGGTCAGATACCCGATTGTGCAAGTTTCAACTCGATGGCGACAACTTCAACAACGACAGTCCCAGACATACCACGAAGATGTGTACGAATACGAAGAGGAGGAATACATCTCCGAGGAGGAGGAACCTCAGAAGGAAGCCCCGCCCATGGTGTTCTCGACGCCGAAGGCTCTCCGCTTCCGAGCTCTTCACCCATACAGTTAGAAATATTTAGCAAAAATGCATTAGAAGTAGCCGTTAATGCTGCCCAGTAGACTTCCGAAGTGCCTTCGTACACTAACGCCAACAACCAACAACCGACCCACACGTCTAACACCGGCCAGCTTGCCTGCAAGAGCCACCAACTATGCAGTACTATCATGCATTGAGCATTATTTGAAGTAAAAGGAGACAGCGCTCCAGAGCGTTCTGTACCTCCCGTCTCTCTGCTCCCCTCCTGCTCTCCTTCAGCTTCTCTTCTCCCTCATTCCCTCCTGGCTGTCAAGACACAAGGAGTCTCGCCTCTTGCCAGCGACACGCTTCTAAAAGTTGGTGCCCTCAGGCGGCTGCGGCAGGCGTCGGTTGGTGGGCGACGCCATCTCGGCGCGGATGGCCACCAGCACGTTCTCGATGCCGTTGTTGCGGTGCCAGCTGCCCAGCGCCGCCAGTCGTCGCGGGTCCACGCGGCCCGACTGCGGGTCCACGCAGCTCATGTTGATGCGGCTCGTGAAGTGCACCTCAGGCGGAACATGGGGGTACTGGTCGCTGCAGTGGATCCGCAGGCTGTAGATGCGGCCGTCGTGGCACGTCTGCAGCAGCAGCAAAAGTCACACATTGAGTCAGCATCTTCCTCTCCTCCACGATCAGAGAGCTTAAGCTAAAAGTTCTCGTGGTAAGAAACTCACGCCAGCGGGGCCGAGGATGGTGCCGATCCAGTTTGTGAGGAAAATGTCGTCTGCCTGCTCTAATCCGTACGAGATGCTCATGTCGCCATGCCCCTTCTCGCTGTTCTCCAGCTCCTCCAGCAGCTTAAAGTTGCGCGGCACTGCGCGCAGAAACACCGAATTAACCGCCAGATCAGTGTCTATCCCGCCTTAATCCTCCGCAAACGCAGCCGTCTGCAGCCTACAGCCCACGCACCGATCACCACCTCTGCGCCGTGCTTCGCCATGGCTCCAAACGCGTCGCTCGCTGCAACAGTCACACGGCACAGAGCGCGGTTAGATTTCGGCTTCTAGTGCGGCCTACAGAGCGCCGTTCGGAGCCTGGGGACGCTCAGGGGGGAGCGCAGACGCTGCTGGACACGAGGACGCTGCGTATAGCGGTGCTACGTGGCTGTGGGGCCTCGTGAAAGCACGCAATTAGTCGCCGTGATCTTACCTGGCTCTTGCGGTGCTTCGGTGCGTTCTCGCTTGGAAAGTGGCTCTCCTCCCCCCTCTGAGGCTATTGAAGCCATACTATTGGATGAAATTGACACCTGTTTTTGACGAATCAGAGACGAAAGATAACGAAACGGAGCCAAGTGGACGGAATACGTCCACCAGCGTCTACATGGACTCTATTCGTGTTTAACCTCTACCCGCTCTATCTATCGGCCAAGGTGTTCATGGCAGCTGGAACTCCTTCTCGCGCACCAGGACGGCGCGCAGTCGCTCCAGCTCGCTGCGCCACAGTTGAGCCGGGGTCGTGGCCTGCAACTGCTGCAGCTTGTCCTGCTTGGTGTCGTGCTCCTTCTGCAGGCGGTCGGTGAACTCCTTGGTGAAGCTCATGAGCGACGTGTTCAGAAGGTAGTCATAGTCGTCGCTTCCGTCAACTTCAGCCACTGCGTCGTCCTGGACACGGCCCACCGCAGCCAAACCGAGGTCGCCGACGTGGTCGATCGCCTCCTCCTTGAACGCCGACGCCGGAGAGAACCCGTGCTCCTTCAACAGCTGCACCAGCTCGGCCTTGGGGATACGGTCCTTCAGCACCTTCTGCAGACTGCCGAAGGAAACCTCCTGGATGAAGCGGATGCGGTTGCCCAGGCGAAGAACCTCCTTCGTTTGGTGCTGCTCCAGATGCTGTTTCCGCTTCGAGTACAGCTCGCGACGGATGCCGTAGAAGTCGCGCAGAATGTCCTCACTCGTCTCGTATTTCACCAGCTGACCGTCCGCGTTGAACGCGTGCATGTTGCTCGTGCTCAGAGGAGCTTCAAGGCGCAGCAACTTGACCAGCGCTTCACTGTCGCCGGCGTCTTCGCTGTTCTCTTCCTTCGCTGCGTCTTCCGCGTATTTGGCAAGATCCGAGCGCGTCATCGAGATGTCGAAACGCACGTCGCGCTCCGAGTGGTGCTCGGAGAAAGACCGGATGGCCTTCTTGCCCACAAGATCCCACAGGAACTTCTTGTAGTCCTCCACCCACTTGCCTACAGGTAACTCCGTAACGCGCAGTGTGGAGGTGTTCACCTGCTGGACGTTGCCCCGGGACACAAACGAGTGTTTACCAGTCTGACGAATGTCACCACTGAAACCCTTGGCCCACGGCGTCATCGACGCCAGCTCCACCTTCGACAGATCTCCAGCTTCCTCAGCGTCAAGAAGCTTCAGCAGGTTATCGATCACCACTACTGGGTGGTGGCAAGGGATAGATGAAGACCAACCTGTGCCAATGCCCTCCGCGCCATTAATGAGCAGCATCGGAATGATGGGCACGTAGTACACGGGCTCAACTGGGAAGCCGTCGTCATCAGCGTAGCGAAGCAGCGCATCATCTTCCTCGGGAAACACCAAGCGCGTGTGCTTTTGTAGCAGCGTGAAGATATAACGAGGACTAGCGGCATCCTTGCCTCCCTGCAGCCGAGTACCAAACTGGCCGGATGGAAACAGCAGTGGTAGATTGTTGGAGCCCACGAAATCCTGCGCCATGTTTACAATCGTCGAGTGCAATGATGCCTCGCCGTGGTGGTAGGCCGTGTGTTCACTGCAGTAACCGGCAAGCTGTGCCACCTTCACCTCGCTCGTCAGCTTGCGCTTCAGACAAGCAAAAAGCACCTTACGCTGCGAGATTTTGAGGCCATCAACCACGGACGGCAACGACCGTGCGTTGTCAGCATGAGAGAACTGGATAAGCTCACGGTTCACGAAGTCATGGTATGTCACATCACCCGAGCTAGTGTCGAGGAAAGAGTCGGGTGAGTACTCGTTCAGAAGCCAAGCCTTGCGGTCCGCCGCACGTGCTTTGCTGAAAACCATGTCCAAAGCATCGCCGTCGCTGTCACCGCTCCAGTGGAAATCCACGAGGTGGTTATCCAAGTCGCTGAAGTATTCGCGTCCTTCAGCGCTCGTGCTTGTTCCCAGACCCTTGTAGTACTTGATGGTGTAGTACTTGAGATCACCCGGGTCCAGTGCAGCCTTCCACTCGAAATACTCGGGTAGACTGAAAAAGCGACGGGTCTCTAGGCCGCGTTCAGTACCCACACGTTTAGAAGTCGGGCTAACCTTAATGATGGGGGTGATGAACTCGCTGATAAAACCACCTTCCTTCAGCAACTCTGGCCAGAACGTATGGAATAGGTTAAATAGCAAGCCTTTAATGTGCGAACCATCGTGGTCCTGGTCCGTCATGGCGATCACACGTCCGTAGCGCAGTTTCTGGCGAGCCTCCTCCGTGCCGTAGTGTTCATCCATACGAAGACCCAGAATCGTGCACAAGTGAGCAAACTCCGCGTTCTTGCCAAGCTGTGCAACAGTTGCATCGCGCACATTCAATAGTTTTCCGCGAAGAGGGAACACACCATACTTGTCGCGTCCAACAACTGCCAGTCCAGCTACTGCAAGCGCCTTCGCTGAATCACCTTCTGTTAGGATAAGCGAACATTCACTTGAACGAGGTCCGCCAGCAAGGTTGGCATCCTCGAGCTTAGGCACATTCACCGACGTGCTTTTAGCGCGCGTGGACGACACCTTTTTTAGCAAGGCAGCGCGTTGGCGGGCACGTGCACTTTGCACGACGCGTTCCACAATGCCCGAGTCAGCGATCACGAGCTTCAATAGTCTCTCCGTGAGTACGCACGTCGAGCCATACGTCGGCGGTCGTGAGGACATGTACTCTTTCATCTGAGAGTCGAACGTCGGATTTTCAATCTGGCAGTTGATGAAGATCGCCATGTGCGGCTTCACCTGCGCGGTACTAACCGAGAGTTCTGGGTACTTTTTGTTGACGTGCTCAGCAACACGACGACAGACCTGGTCACTCACGTAGCCAACGTGGGAGCCACCACGCAGAGCTGACATACCGTTAACAAAACTAACCTGCACAAAACCTACGTCAGAGGGCAACACGCCGATTTCCCACCGTTTGTTCACGCGGGAATAAATGTAATCCGCGCCTGAAGCCGCTCCGTCGTCGCTGTCTTTGAATGCTGCACTTGTTTTTGCAGTCTTTGAAGCAGGAGCTGTCGTAGTGGAGTGACAGAAGGCCTTGATATACGACTCAAACCCAGAAATGGGTACTTTTTCGCCGTTAAGAGTAACTTCCACGTCGGACAAACAACCCGCCACATCGTACACGCGCTTCTTCAGCACGCGCGCCATGCTCGCCGTCAGCTTCTCCATTTCAAATCTCTCCAGGTCAGGCGAAAACGAAACCTTCGTGAAATCCTTCGCCTCTTTTCCAGTGAACTCCGTGATCTCCGGGTCTCCGCGGGTACGCATATTGTCGTGCCAGATCTGCTTGTACCGCAAACCCGTGGACGTATCCCCCGTCTCCACTACAAACTCCGTGCTGAAAATATTCGTCAATTTGGCGCCATATCCGTGTCTGCCACCCGTTAGTCTCGCAGCCGTGTCATCGAAATTGGATCCGGTCAGCAAATGCCCCAGCACCAGCTCGGGCACATACACCTTCTCGGTCTTGTGGAACTTGACGGGGATGCCCTTGCCGTCGTTGTACACCGAGATCCACGGCCTGTATCGGTTGGCCTTGTTACCAGGCTCGATGATCACATCCAAGTGCCGCATGCTCGGGTCGCGGACCTTGTTGTCCACGGCATTGACGATGATCTCGTCGAAGATCTTGTACAGCGCTGGGACGTACTCGACGGCCTGCTGCTTCATCCTCACCTCACCCGCTTCCTCCTTGGCCGCGCTATCCGACGGTACCATCCACATCGTGTCCTTGGTGGCCTCCACCGAGCCGATGTACATGCCTGGGCGCAGCAGCACGTGCTCGAGCGGCGTCTTCTTCTGGTAGATGCTCTCGACGCTGCTGAAGCTGCGGAGGTCGAAGGTGGAGAGTCTGACGCCCGCAAAAGAACCATTCTGATGCTGCAACTGCAGTAACCTCTTCGAATTGCTGCTAAAGCCGCGACTAATAGGCCTGGAGGCCGACGGCACCAACGCTGCAGTAGTGCGTGACCGACAACGAGCCGTTGCAGCGGCTGCACGCGTCACCTGATGCCTAGAGTTGCACGACAGCGCAGCACGAACGTTGAAGAACGCCTTGCCAGCTGTAGATCCAACGTCCGGCGCCTGCGCAGCGCTGGCGACGCCGCCCAAGACTCGTCGTCGACCAGCTCCGCAGCGCCACATTGCTGGTCCGACTTGGCCGACGTGTGGAGGAGACGGAAGGTGAATGTTGTTTTAGTCGCATCCAAAATTGGATTGGTTAATAAATGTGGGGTTTCAGCCAATCGCTTGACAGGATTATCAAAAAAGTACTCACTTGCAATGTTTTCGTGTGTAGAAAGAAAACTTCAGTAAATCGCTTAGAACACGAGTGCAACTATGTAGAGCAAACCGACGGTCTGCCCAGACCCACGAAAAGGCAGAGGGTTGATTGAGCGGGCTGTAAGGAGACCAGGTTGATTTTTACCGTACAACACCAGAGTTTGTCCTGAATATTTTCTCGATTCCGTGTTTTGTTCGAGACGCGGTCCAAAACAAGCATGATTTACGCTCGGCGACAGGTTCCATCAGTCACCCACGATTTTAGGCGTATATCACTCAATTTTACGAGTTAGTCACTATCACTTAGCTATATTAGAGAACTATGAGTATCATCCGCTTTCGGAAATAAACGTTTTTTTTAATCGTGTATGGCTCCGTCTATTTTATTATGGGCAAAGAGAGCAAAACTAGCGTACGACCAAAAATTGAATCAGAATAGGCAGCTCCGAGTGGCAAATGTGACGAGGGTCAAGTCTCACCGCATCAAGTGCACGACGATATATCATGCATGATTAGACAACCGCATCGACTGCGGTGTGCCTTCCACCTCTAGCTAGAGCGGACTTTAGGTTGCTTCCTCAGCACCGCAAACGAGCCCCGAACTGGATATAATTCGTCTACGATGACCGGGATGATCGCTCACCTCCAGGCATGATCGCGTCCTGAAATTGAGATGCTCGTTGTGCGAGCGCGTGAGCTACATACGTCGGAAAAATCACCTGGTAACTCACTCAGCCTATGGAGTTGCTGAACATACATTAAAAATTCGACCGTTGGAGAGTCCAAACCAGTTCCAATGTAGTACTGTTCCGTGTAGATCATGTTACCAACACATGTTCAAATATTGATATGACAGCATCAACCGATAAAGTGTGCAGAAATTACGCGTCTGTATAGTTACAGTGGTGTAAGTACACTGGATAATTACACCATTCTTCGGTATAATCAACCGATGCGGTTATGCAGCACAACGGGCATCCTTTCATCTCGTCCGTTCCAAAGCAAAATGATCTTCTCTTTATAATCCTAAACGCAAGCAGTGGTACAGGTAGCTTTGAGAAGTGGTGGACCGTCGTTTACGGGCATCGCGCTGTTCACCATGGTAGCACATAGATGCAACATTACGTTGGCATAGTGTACTACTGTTCAGGTTGCATAGGCAGTACATGTAGTACACTATGTCCAGAATTAATTGATGAATTGGTCAATAACTACTGCTCCAGCCATCAACGCCTTACAAATGGCACGGCTGAACTGTTTTGGTAATAACTGGAGCACTGTGTGTACCCAGCATCAGCAAGAACATAAACCCTAACACTCTTGTGCTTTTCAAAAATATATAATGGAAAATATCCTAGCCAGCAGTGAAGATGCGCTGGAAGACGTGGATGTATTGCCGCGATTTGTCGCGCTCAATGCAATCGGCGTGTGTGCGGGAAATGCGTTGAGCGATGGTTGGCGCCGGTGCTCCACATATTCGTTAAATGCAAGACAACTCGTTTCACCTTTTTGTGCTCAATACCTTTCTCACTCTACGCATAACTTTGACACTCCCAGTGCAGCGGGGCTGCCATAGCTTTAGCGTCAGAGGAAGGCGGACAGACTCACAGAGTCTCAGCTTAAGATAGACCGTTCTATTACCAGAACGTACTACTTGCGGATTCCAAGAGTCAATCCTTAACTCTTAGCTGTGTGAATCTTAAACTGCATGTATTTATCTTATCGCGGCAAAGCCGCCTACGGTGTAAATGTATCCGGTTCACTATATAGCATAGTGGACCCTAGTCATATACACAATCAGTGGCCCGGAAGCCATGTACTGATTTTCCTACTGATATAGATCAGACAGTGTGTATCCACTTCGTAACCCTTCGGGTAACTTCTCGTGTTCTCCGTTACACCCAGGTCGGTGTTCCCAGCGTACGGGTGAGCAAGGACCGGACATCAATCGCTACCCAATGTGTTGGAGACCCACAGTAGACCCAACGAACTGCGTGCGGTGCCCAGGTAATGCGTTTTGTCGATGTATGCATCACTGCACACATCGACTCGCGCGAGATTCGGTCGACGTACCCCATGTGTAGGCACCACGTTTACCCTGCGGTCCTACGCAGCGCCAACGACGCTAGGTGCCGGCTTCACGACGTGCCCACCATGTCAGATTTCCGAGAACTTGCAATCAATTGCGGTTTTACCAGTCGCAAATGCGGTCTCAGTAATCTTGACAGGTACCGTCTTACGTCGCACGTTGGACATGCGCGCTATATACAGCGTGTCGATTAATTAAGCGTCCACCTCCAAACTATGGACGTCTCCGCTAATCTTGACTTCAATACCTGGTCAATAGAAGCAAGAAGGACATCATTCGATGCACAATCACCCCGACTATCGTTTTGGCACGTCCGTTTGCTTGTTTGTGATTGGCCGTGCCCGCTAGAGTCCCGCCAATCACATTTGGTTCATCTCACTGGCCACCCGTTGTTATGGATGAATATGACGACTTATCCGACCATACTTAAAATTTGTATGTGGTGCAGTCTCTCGCGATCGACCAATCACCTGTTTTATTTATAAACAACGAATCACAACACCGAAGAAAAACAAATTTGACCCATCACAACATATATGATCAGGTAAGTCCTCTACACCAGCCGTTCCGTCGTGTCGGGTCGGAGGGCCTCAAAACATATGTGTATCTCTATTCAAACTACAAGTGTAGAGCATATCACGTACATATTTGCTCCCTATCCGACCACATCGCCGAGGATGGGCTTGGATTAGCTCAAGCCGGGCAACACTAAGCGCACGAAAGACACTGCCATCAGTGCATTCTGGCATTTGTGAAAAGTGAGCATGTTGAGTTTGACTATGTTAGACAATACATTGAGCAATATGGCACGGGTAAGTGTTTTGTGTCTGTATTGGATATGTTTGGTATGTATCTTGCATTCAATAAGGGTAAGAAGGGCAAAGTGCTTGCTCGGAACACTGCCATGCAGTACTTCGGACAGAGTAAAATATGGCTGTTCGAACTATTTCCTGTGCAACGACATATTGTCGAAGCAAAGTTGCTTAGCATGGGGAAGACTCTCGACAGCTACTCCATGAAGCGAGACCGAAAAGTAGTCAACAAAGCATCACCGTGTTCAAAGAGTGACCTAAAAAGATAATGTTGTATTTGTATCAGCACGCGCACTCCTCTAGTGACTACCAAGACGCCGCTTTGCTGTGTCTGCTGTGGTACCTGTTTTGTAGCGGCTCCGATTTGTTGCTTGTCCGCACGCAGAACCTCTCGATCGACGCGACAGAGGTTTTCTTCGTACGCTTCATACGCATGAAGACGTCCGAAGAATAGGGACTCTCGCTGTTCCCAGGGACCGACTTCGTCACGTGCCCGCTTCACGCTATATCAGTGGCGATCATCACCCAGACGGCGCCATCCGTCAGCTTGATCGACAACTTACCTGACGTCCAAGTTAAAGCCGCGGTCGACCTCTCCCCAGCAACACCATTGGTGGAAGTCCTAGGCCATCCAGATGAGTTCGCCGCTCTTGGGAGCGCCTCCACACCTGCCGACCTTGTGCCTGCTTCCGCTACACCTGCACGCAAGGACACCACACCGACGATCTTTACGCACGTCAACCGCATCCTGGCCCGGATTGCACACAAAGCTGGTGTAGTCGATGCGCTCACGTCGCACTCGTTTCGGCGGGGTGGCGCGCAGCATGTGAACGGCTGTCACGATCTGACGCATCGCTGGATCTTCGACCGTGGCGCTTGGAACATGAGCACGACGAACAAGGGCTTCAATTACATCTTCTTTCGAGCAGGGAAGGTCATAATGTTAGCAAGGCTCTCAGCGGATACAGCACGAAGGCAGAGGTGAAAGCGCTGAACTTGAAGTCGATTGATGCAGAGACGCAGCAGAAGATTTCGTAGTCCAGAAGCTGTTGTTCGCGACCTGCTACTAGATGGAAAGCTCAAAGTACAACATCAATCAGCAAGTGGCTGACGTTCTCACAGCGTACCTCGTCTTGCACTACCCCAAATGAAGGAGCTGCAAGCTGGAGGCGTTGCTGTCCAGCGCATCGAGGCTGCTGTTGTTAGCGCGGGGGCTTCGATTGCTAAACTATTAGCGTGATCATCGCATCTTGCGTCTTCTGGGAGCAGAGAACCTAAGCCAAGACAGGAACAAACAAAGCCATCGCCCCAAGAACCAAGCAACTCAAGCAAGATCAAGATCACCAGCGCCGTGTCATTGACCAGTTAATCCAGCGTATAAAACGACAGGATGAGCGCATGGATAACCTAGAAGCAAAGGTAGATGGGAACAAAGCGCTAGGCAAGAGCAAGGAACATCAGCAAGAGTCCAGCCTAGATCAAGAGAGGCCCAAGCATAGACGCGGGTCTGCAACTCACCTTCATGCTACGTGGTTTGCGTGGTACGCCCAGGAGTCGCGGATGTGGGAGGAGCCGATCTCGAAGCATCAGAAGTCCGATGCCAAGCTGCTCGTAGCCTTCATGAAGCCGTTTTTGGCGGAGGGCTTAACGCTGGATACTACTTCTACCGACTATCGCAATCAGTTCTCAACCTAGGGCAGCGCGCGGATGAGGCCATCACGCATTCCTCGCCGAGCGCAACATCACGTCGCGTGGCTGAAGCGCCGTCCTCAAGCATCTGCGTGTCCTCGATCGCTCGGGCGACATCAACGCGTAGATCGAGCGCCACCAACGTCTCCTCCAGACAGCAGTAATCCGTGACCCTGCCCCCGGATACACGCAAGACGTGCTAGAGGCAGTTAGACAGTAAACCAGACATATGCACTCTTAACGACGTACCGAGCTCTGTGCGCCTCCCAGCAAAATCCAGACTGAATGTGTTTCGTGGCGTGTCTATGATCGTCGAGTAAATCCTAAAAACATTAAACGTGTTGATCTAAAGTCGATTTTACCAAAAACAAACTTGTTGAGGATACGCGAAAAACCTTGATTCAAGTAACAAAAAAACCTCGTCGAGAATGGCAGAAAAATGGAGCCACCCACTATTCAAAACCAAGCTCCAGGGCGCAATCGACGGCACGGGCACACAGCAGCACACGATAGCAGAGATGATTGAGTTCGTTGTGGCGGTGGAGAAGCATAATTGGAGACCCGAAGATGCTGCAAAAGTATTCGGCATTCCCCGAACTACGCTGTTGGGCTACATAGATGCCAAAGATGATCTGTTCTCTACCAAGGCTAATCCATGGACAAGACGCGTAGCGCGCCCTGGATTGCCCCCGCCGACGGAAGGATCTGAAGCTCCCATGGTTGCTTTAGTGAGGCAAAGAGCTGCCGACGGTAATCTGATGTCTTGCGGCGAGATTACCCAGGAGTGCGCTCGTGTGATCCCTGGTGTGAGCAATAAGTCGGGTAGCGCTCGAAACTCATGGCTCACCCGTTTTATTGCTCGAAACAAGCTGGCCGATCATGTTGCGTGATACCCAAAAAAAGTCCAAGGCATCAAGAACTGATCAGGATGCCAAAGCAGCTAAACGGTCCAAAACCGTGGCAAGTTCACCCGAAAAACCCAAGCCGGAGCTGTCGAGTTCACTCGAAAAAAAAAACAAGCTGCACGCGCACGCGGGCTGAAACGGCAGTGAGTCCAGGCTTGAGGTGCGAGCAGTAGGCTAGCAAAAATGAAGACTGAGAGGGCGACTGCTTTGTCGGCGCAGCGACGTTACGATTGTTTTGCTTGGTGACCACTGACTTACCGCGTGTCTATCCGCTTCCAATTATTAATTGATGGAATGATCCCCCAATCAACGGTCAGTTGCATAGTACTTTAATAGTGGATCCCGCCGCGACAAAATCACGGGCTCATTGTTGAATTTACTGACTCGAGCGCACATGGCTCTCGAGTCAAATTTGCATGTTTTTCGTTGAGGGCGTTTTTCTCAGCCCACAGGTCGTTTCAGGCTATTTCCTTACCCCTATAAACAAGGGCCAAACAGGCTCTCTGCTGATCCTTTGCATTTGATCTGCCCTAATCACTAGGATATACAGTGTCTGTCAATTATTCAAAAATCTTTGTACACTGGACTTTTCTTTTGCGGTGTACCAATTTTGTGGTACTGGTCGGAGAGGTGGTCGAATATTTCGTGGTATGGCTGTCAAGTAGCCAATTTTTACACTTGATTTTAGTATTGATCTTGTGAATGTTGCACGAATGTTGCTTGAGGAGCAAGCTCTGCATAGTGAATTCGCGGCACTCCTTGGTTCTCGCACTTCTCAATATTCCTGTTCAAGAGGTTCGCGCCACTAGGCGCCGCTACTCGCATGATCTCCGTACTCGCGTGGTGAAGAAGTGGAAGAGTGGCGTGAGCACAAGACAGATTAGGAACCAGCTCGAAAACGCAGCCACTATCATTGCCTACCAGAAGAAGCACTTCCATTGCAAAATTCTCTCTCGGTCGAGGCGACCACGCTGCACGGACCTCCGTCAAGACAGACGTATCGTGCGCGAGGTCGAGAAGAACCGCTTCGTGAGTGTGGCTGTGCTCACCACCCAAGCCTCAAGGAGATTGGCCGACTTGTGTCCAGCGACCTCATACCGACCACATTCACGAAGCGGGTCTTCATGGCCGTTCAGCCCGCAAGAAGCCTTAACCTGAGCCCCAAGCATCGCAGTGGCCGGCTTAAGTACGCAAAGAGCTTCGGCAAGATGATGGCGAGTCCTCTGTAGCGACGAAGCGTGTGTCGAATTACACGGCACGTCTGGTCGCGTATCTGTGTGGTGACGTCCACATGAGACGTTTGATGTTAAGTGTGTTCTACCTACATTCAAATCGAGCCGTAAGTCGCTGATGGTTTGGAACTCCATCACGGCTGGCGGCGTAGGTACCTTACATTTTTGTGAGGAGTTGGTAACGGGCCAGTACTATCGAAAGATCTTGCGCCAAGAGATTCCAATCACTAAGGAAATTTTGGGCCTTAAGAATGAGACGCTGTTTGTAAAGAATAACGCTCCTGCACAGCGGACCAAACTCACAGCTGGCTGCTTGCGAGAGCTGAAGTTAATCTCGTTAGGGCATCCTCCTCAGAGCCCGGATCTGAATCCTATCGAAAATCCATGGTCATGATGAAGGCTGAGCTCAATCGCAGCCCTGCTACAGCGATCGAGGACCTAAAGGTAAAGCTGCGCGAGATCAGGACCAGTATCGACAATAAGGTAGTTGAGCAATGTTTTGTCGATGCCTAAACGACTAGAAGCAGTGCGTGCAAGCCTTGGTGGTCGCACAAAGTATTAACCGAGACTAACTTCAGCAAATTCAACATCGCAATTCAACTTGAATTTTGTATGTATGACGTCTTTCATATAAACACAAGTTAAATTTGGGCGGGCGCTTAATTAATCGACCCGCTGTATGAATATGAGTGCGGAGGTGTAGTACAGACAACGGCGGAAAATATCCGGCACCACTGAATGTCATCCTCCATAGTAAATTTACGAGAAATCCCCGTCCGTCACCACTGTAAAAAGCCATAACATAACGCACTCGAAACGTGTCATAAAACACACGATGATTCTTATAAAGTACTAAAATGCCGATGGTATACAAAGACCAAATCTACTGATCAAATCTGATTGGCTGAATTGGCCTTGTTTTCCATTGCACAACTTTGTCTGCTGGATATTTGTGTCGGCCGGGTTTTTCCGTCGTTGACTGTATGCGTTTTTGAAGCGTATGTGTTATAAATCAAACAATTATGCGAAATATGTTTAGGAAAAAATTACTTTTGGGTCCTTTAATTTCGAATGATGGATTAGGTTTGACCATCCTATGCAACCGGCGTGTGTCGAGCCCGCCTGTGTGCAGTTCACACGTTTGTGTGTAAGTAACGTGTCTTTTCTTTGGCGAATGACTGTGTTTTGTACGGTGGTTTTGCCCTCCTTTTTACTATTTGCGGGAAAAAATGCGCCAATAAAATACAGATGATGTCTCAGCAAAAACCAAAACTGGGCGTCAGTACCAGCTTTATACTCAGGGATACACGCCCAGTCACAGAGGATGGCGGCACTCGTTAGCAAGGCGCTCATGGACACACAAACATGTACTCGAACACGTGTACGAGCACGGTCATTAACTCCACGAGCATCAATTCGTACAAAAGATAACAGTATGATGAAAGAAACGAGAGTTCGTGTTATCGGGCTAACGTTTAAATCTTGGCAGACACCACATTCACGGACTTGATATCGCTGAGACGATGCTCGCGCATTCGTCACTAAAACGGATCAATGCTGAGCGCGGCCGCGGTACATTTGGAGTAATCTTCGCCGCGCTATTGATGTTTCCACGCAGCCTTTAAGTTTGCTTTCGCGACAGCAAATATCCGAGTGTGCGAGGCGGCTGCGAAAGAAAATATATCGCGAAATACACGAGCGGCTGTCAAGGCCCTGACAAAAGAATTTACGTGGTATGATGGTATTGGTAATTAAAAGGAGTTTCCGTTTGTGCCTATAGATGATGATCACGTTTTTCTCCAGGTTGGGAATGGGCCTGACGCCAATTCCTTTGTGCAGGGCGTGACTACACTAAGATTGCTCACAGAAGTGGACCAGCTTCGTGGACCTGAGCACTTCGATTGCTCCACACTGATGCTATACTCAAGTTGAGTGATCTAGGCTACCCAGTCATTACGTGTGTATCCTCCGACAGAACTAACAAGTACCATCTTATCGCCATCTTAGTCGTAAGCGCTCGAACGCGTCCCGACTATGAGTTAGCATTTGATTGCGTAGCGAAACTGTACCAAACATTTTTTCTGGGAGTGGGTCAATAGTAGATATAGGATATGGGAATTTTCATTCACCGTCAAGTTATGCCACGACAAACAACCCTTGTGAGGCGTTTAATGGAAGTGCGAAAAGACATGTTCAACGAAAATTAAGTGAAATATGTACACTTCTGTGAAGCATTATCACGCTGAGCAAATACGTCGGGTGTGATGTTCCGTCACCTACTTCTATAAACGCGGCTCCAAATGCGGAGATCAAGCAAACCGCTAAGTGGATGTTGATGAATTGAGCGGTCGCAGTAGTTCGTATCGCCCTGGAGTCGCAGGTCCGAGTGTTGTACATTCTCGAAGTAAATAGAGATCCATTGGGAAATATGCGACGACTGGCAAGCTCGGTTGGGGTTGATGACAGCGAAGAGCCTTCAATTGCTCGGTCTTGAACCTCGGTAATGGTGTGGATGTAGACGATAAGTTGTATGTGTCGGCGTACGAGAAAGAAACAACGAGTTCAGTATTGTGCCTCACTAAACAGCCAGGCTAGCACGTATATCCTGGGCGAAGATATCTGACATATGCCAGGGTAACATCAGCACGATAAGTGGTAGTACTAATATAAGGGAGCTCTCTGAGCAACCCCTCAACCATTGGTTGGAACGGTATGATTACTCACTACTGATTGGCTGTTGACTCAAGATTTCACCAATCATATGATCTCGTTACAATTTAAATTTGGGCGCGCTATCCAAGCCCCCATCTCATGCTTAGGATGGGGGCGCGCTGCAAGCGGCATGGCAGACGCTTCACTCACAACTCAAGTTACTTTCGGCTCGCCACACATTTCAAGACCTCTCCGCACCCGCCGCTATGCGACTTTCACCCCAGCCCAGAACCAGTTTGGCGTGGCTGCAGAAGCTGAAGCTCTGCGAGGAGGCCCAATGAATACCTCGGTTTCTCGTACACGGCGCTGGCAGAGTGATCCCGACCACGTTTGGCCTAGTGACCATGCCAACCAAGAGCACGACCTACCGCATCATCAAGGCGCACAAGGAGTTGCGCCTGCACCGCAGCGAATTAGGCAACGAGATTACGAATATGTCAATCGCACAACTCCAACTCGATGAAAACGAGGTGGAGTTCGTATTAGTCTGAGCGGCGACATAGTAATATTATACGTAAGAGAGCTTGCCCAAAACGTGCGCTACCCGCTGAGCAACAGCCACGCTATGGGCGGTCGCGGCTGCGCCATGTACAAGGTCAGTATGGGTTTTGCTGGCGATGTTCTCACGGCGAGCCCTTGTCGGTTGATGTCCACAGTCAAATGTCGGTCTTCGCTGTCGCGCTCAAGGGGCGATAACAGATGCTCTTGGCGGGATATGGACCTAGTTGAGAACACGCTGCGCTGAATGTATCAGATACCGGAAAGCCATTCCCACGGCTCCACACATTTCTAGTCATCTCCAGCTTTGGCAACTCGGTATTTTGTTCTAGGTTCTTGAAAGTACGAGTCACCGCCTAGTTCACGGGGAAAATATTTGCATGATATGCCAGGGAAGTGCTTCCAGCAGAGCCAAAATACCGCGGGAAACGCTCAGGCGATTTGAAAACTTAGTTTCCGAACACTGGGTGTCACTTTCACCACCAGGTGAGTCGGGGTCGGCCTCAATGGCTACAGGCAAGTCCGGATGGGTGTTAAGATTGGCCCATGCAGAGTGTACGCGATGTAAGGGCCATTTAACATTTGGTCAGACCACTCTTCCTCGCAACTGCCCCTATATAGATATGCACCGCCTCTTTTCGTCGATAATCAAATGTAGTGGCGAGCAGGCTGACAGGAATGCTGGGGTCTTTATCATCTTTCTCCTCTACTCTTCCCATGAGCCGACCTTGTCGAGCTGCTTCTCGACGTACTTAACCTTGCTCTAGAGGCGGCTGGTATCTTTCTGTCGGCCACCTTCTTCGCAACGGACTTGGGGGCGCACGTACACTTTCGCTAGAGGCGAAGTTTGAGCTCCGCGCAACGTGGTACCTCCAGCCTAATTTCGTAATACAGGACCTTAAGGCGTCCGGGGTTTTGGTAGGAGCGTTCTTGGTTACAGATGACATCGTTATTTGCAGAATGAAGTAAATATGTAGCTTAAATCGCATTTTCCTGGGCTAAGAGCCCGTTCTAGATGTGTTGGTTGCCGTTGAACTAGCATGTCACTCAGTCGTATCAGTGTATTACTGATTTACCAAGGCACTGAGATCAATGTTGCTAATAGTAATGTTTTTTGTTTTATTTAAATCTCAGTGCTTAAAGTCGATGAATGGAAATTCCCCGACCGGCCATCACTAAGCTTGAGTCTTTAAATATCTTACCAATTCTCTATTGCCGGAGTGTTGCTGTCAACTTCACTAGAAATACTTTCTAAATTTCTCCCCGATTAGGTTCAAAAGCGAGAGGACGTCGTCACCTATCGCCGCGCCACTACCTATATGGGGGTTATCTTCGACGTTAAAATCGTAATTTCCTTGCATGCAACGTATTAACCACAACCATACTGAGTTGGTTTTTCACGTCAATGTCAAGAATAGTCAATATTTCACCGAGTCACCGGGCATGATAAGCCACTCTACCAGCTTTGCGATCCGCGTATTAATTACACTACGGTATAAAATCTGAGGTTTAGGTCCACAGTCGTTTTAACTTCAATACGCTTTCAATCTGTATCTTTGTAGATGAGTGGTCCCGACAACTGCACTAAATTCCTATGTGGCCAAGCCTTCCTAAAGTGATCGTACACATTCATGATCATGTCGTCTGCATCACGATTGGCACAGAAAACACCGTGTGGGTGTTCTCCATCACGCTGGAACGAGTCGGCGTTGGTCGGCATTCGGCTCACCTGTGAATAAACTTTTTCTGGAAGCGTTGAAGATAGACACGAGCAATCTGGACTGCCAGTCGCGGGTGACAGACTACTTCGTTTCCTGTAAATTGCTGTCAAGAGTTATATTGTTGCCAGTGTTTTGATAAGAAGAAAATACTTACGAAGAATTGCAAGTTGCTAGCCAATCCGCTGTCTGAGGTGTTCAAGGACAAAGGGAAGAAACCGCTCTAGTACCGCGAGGCACATACACATACCAGTGTGTTGAAGCCATCAATCAGCAGACCCTCAAGCAGCCGATCGAGGACCACGCAAGCGGGTTAAGGAGATGTCGCGCAAACTGAAACTACCTGACCAACCACGGTCCTTTCCACAGAAGAGCAAGAGATGCAAGAACAACACGAACACCTTTGGAAACGGTCCAAGTCGGTTGCTGGGTGGACCGTGAAGAAACATGAAGACCAGCGAGGTGGGTGGTCTTAGAATAATGCACCAGCAGCCTGGTGTTTTCTCTGCGGGGAGGGGGGGGGGCACCTTGTTCTAGTAGCTGTCCCTCATTTCTCTCTGACCATGTATTTATCAGTCAACGAGCTCTTTGGCACCCTCAGGGTCGTTCTTAACCACGCCTTGCCATGCCATGGCACAAATTTGGGTGATTTGATTGGCCAACTAATTTTAGGGTTAGGGTGGAAGTGCCACAGCTGGCAAAGTTAAGTGCCATCGGACGGGCATTTGCCACGGCACCAACACAAAAAATCACGTTGTCAACCACGAATCAAGGATGTTGGAGTCCCGACTTGTCGGTCTCCTTGGGCTCGTGCTTCTAGTTATGCTTGTGGTTACGCTGCCCATCGGTATGCGCCGCAGGTGCCGCCTCAGCATGCGTATCGCCTGGGAAGCTCATTCGCAGCTCTTGGTCGACGCGGATCAGTTCAAGAAGTGCTACAAAATGTCGTACGAATCTTTCATGGCGCTTGCCTCAAAGCTAGAGTCCAATCACCCCGGCGACGAAAAGCAATCTCGAAACCGGACTGGAATTGAGCCGGTAACGCACATTAACAAGCTTCAAATGTGCCTGTGCTGGCTCAGTCGCGGGTCATATCATGATATTGGAGCATAGAGTGGCGTAAGTGTTGGAGCATTTTATGCTGCTGTACATGAGGTCATGGACACGATCATTGCTCATCCGGATCTCCAACTGCGGTTTCCTACCACGGTAGCGGCCCAACGCCATGCTGCAAAGGTTTCGAGCGACACAGTAGCTCCCGTGTGATGAAGGGGTGTATTGGTGCGGTGGATGGTTGGCTTTGTCCAATCCGTGTTCCTTGGATAAATGAAGTTGCGCGGGTTCGCTTTTTTTTCTCTGACCACTATCAACGGTACGGCGTTAACGCACAGGCTTACTGTGACCATCTTACTCGATTTACAGCTTGGTTATACGTGGTTGGCGATGATGCATACACCAACTCTAATCACCTTTTGACTCCTTTTCCCCAGCCAAAAATATCAACTGCAGCTCACGATAGCAAAAACTACCATCTCAGCCAACTCAGAATTGGAATTGAAATGGCTTTCGGTCTCCTGGTATGCAAGTGACGCGTATTTAAGGCGCCACTGGAGATCGCGTTCAAACGAGTGCCTCGAACAATCTTGGCTGCGTGTATACTTGACAATTGGTGCATTGATCGTCGCCTGATCGAGGCCGGAGGCTATTGCGTAGAAGAAGATGAAGATCGGCTTGATGGACTCGATGGCAGTCGCTATGAGCAAGCTCTCCCAACCGATTTTACTGTGGAGCCCCAGGATGCGTCGCGATATCGACGGCTGTATGACTTATCAGATTTGACTACAGATATGGACAGCTACAACAACTCGGAATGGGGATGCGATGAACTCGTTGGACGGATTGAGAATAACTCGATTTTGCGCTCATCGCGAAATCAAGCTAGACGAGCGAGAGAGCAGGAGCCAAACGAGTAACTACCAATGTCACGTCCATTCATTTCTACTCACTTGCTTAACTATGAAGCATATGAAGTTCATCCAAAATCAAAACTAGAGAATCAAATTACATTACACTTTTAGATTATACTTTATATTCGCAAGTTGCCGAGCTACCTAATATGTTGTCTGCGTTCAATGTGGTCGCGCTGCAAAAAATAACTGGCGCTTGAAATTAACGGGACGAGTAACTGACAGACGGCCGCCCGTAAATTACCAGTACACTTTCCGGAAGAAATATGGTGTGACTTGGCTTTAAATTTTTTTCGTCCAATTTCGACAAGTCGTGAACTGGGGCAAACCAGGGCCCGGTTTGCCTCAATAAAACGTGAACCCTATATACCAGAGTGTTGTCTTGCTTGTAAAGGCGGGGTTTCCGGGTTGTAAAAGCCTTCGCGGGCGATTAGGAGATGATTTTTTGGCGATTTGGAGAGAGGGTTTCGGGGTCTTTGTCTTCACCGTCCTTACAATCTGGTCTTGCCACTCCGTTAGCTTGGCGGCGGAGGTATCCGTACGACAGCTAGGCAGATTCATTGAGTCAATTTCATCTTCACGGTGCATACCACCGTTGACAAAGCTAGCTCTGGTTTAACTGCAGTACATATCTTCAGATACGCAGCATCCAAGTTTCCGTCACAAAATACATAGATGTATTTCGAATTTTGGCCGGACACGTAGATCTTAGCGTTCGCCTTCACATAGCTCCTGTCACCTTTTTTTTTCAAAAGTCGTACAGTCTGGCATCGTCCTGCTGCACAATGTAGAAGGGGTTGATACCGCTAAAACGCGGGTCGGAAGCTGCTGCAGCGAAGGGATTATTGTAGTCGCTCGAGTTTTCACGGTGCTCGACGCCTACTTCGTTCCAGAACTGGGCCTTGGCGTTCATAGCGCCGGCTTCAATCTGGTCGCGGGTTAATGCATCGTCAGAGCGCGCGAGCCGCACGGCGAATCGATCAGAGAAGAGAACATTCGCTAGTTGGTTGAAACAGTGCTTTGTTTTGCTCATGCTGGGGTCCAATAGGTTTTCAATGTCTACGCTGGCCTGACCAGATCGTTTAGTTTCGTCTGAGGAGCATAGATGCCGAATCTGGTCCTGTTTGCTCGTCGATCTAGCAAGACGAAGCCTGCGCTCGATGAATTCCTTCCTCAAGTTTGCCACCGTTCACAAATCATAATTATTACAAGTTGGTGGGGCAACGTTTCCAGGATTCTTGACAGTCCAATTGAATATGCGCTCGGTTGGAGCTACACGCGCAGTAGCAGCATTAATACTTGGTGCTTCAACCGAAATAGTAGGCGCAAATTCGGTGTCCAATGTTGAGCTGAGTACTTCATCGATTACTTCGAGAAGATCAGCATTAGAACGAGCGCCACATAGCTCAATTCCAGGTGAAACTGACTGATATTCGGTGGAGGTGGTGGTGGGGACTGGGTTCGGCACGGAAAGCGTTAGTAGTGGTGATTCCGGCTCCGTCCTGACTGACGTAGGCAGCTGCATGACGTCTTCGCGAGCTGATGCCGGCTGTGGAGGCCTTACAGCAGCTTTCTCGGAGCGTTTCAGACGTCTAGGGAAGGAATGCGAGGTGCTTGGGGTTGCGCGGACATCGGCTAGACGCGCTGCTACTCCGAGTGCACCAGCTGCAGTCGTCACTGCGGTCGATGCGCTGCGCACACTCGTTTAGGCTACCAGAAGTCCCAAGCCCCTCCCCTTAATGGCTTAGCTGCCTTGACGGTCTTGGCTTGGCTCTGATTGCACATTGTCACGCTTGAAGTCGCGCTTGGTGGCTTCTGCGTGTGCTCCGCTGTGCTTGGACACTCGTCAGCAACATTGGTAGATGCCGAGATAGCTGGGGCACGTGCTAGTCCAGCTTTGGGGCACTTCCACATGCTCGTAGGCACACCCGAAGACGAGCTCCGCGCGCTTGGCGTTCGGCTTCGCCATCTCGCCAACGTTTCCCTTTTGAGTAAAATTGTACTTTAATTTTTAAACCTAATATTGTTATATGACACAGAATGCAAAAATTCTTTTCTAACGGCTTTTGTGCCATCGCGCCATCAAGCCACGCCGAAGTACCAAGATATGGCACGCCATGGCAGTGGTTAAGAGCCACCGTCAACTTCACCCTAGTGCGCCAGCAAGGCGCTTGAATGAATCGAATGAACCCGTGGCTTTCTTCAGGAATATGTCAATGTCCTCTTTCTCATTTTTACGGCGTTCTTTTATAGCTTCCTCAGTTTATGGAGCTTGTGGCATTCAGTTAGAGTGACGCGAGACGTGCCGGTAACAATTTGGAAGATCGGTTGCGTGGCGCGCATAACACTAAGCAAGTTTGGAGACGCTACGCGTTTGGGTTTCGGAACCGTCTTTGCCACACTTAACCTGGCCGACAATTAGTGACTCTTGTCGCTACTGGCTATGTTAAAATTGTCCTTCGGTTAATTGTAGCTGCGAGGCCTTGCAACTAAATAATTCGTTGTAGTGAATCTCTACAAATTACTCACTGTTGGGGATGGTGCTCCCTGGTAAACTACAATTTATTGCATGCCCTAGCTGGTTGATCTGTTCAGTAATCAGTACTGCCTATCGTCCAGACAACGGTTCACCAACCTGGTAGTGGCACGAAATTGCAAATTGAGCTTGACAACGCCCGATGGGTGAATAAAGGCTTTGCACAGAATATAACCCTCTACTATATGTAGTCGCAACTTAGCTCCGCCAGCATGGGCGCACTACTAGCATCCGATAAAAGCCAGAGGCGGGTAGTTATACTAACGACATCGGTTGCAGCTCTCGGCTGCTTTGGGATCCGGGATCGCCGCCCTCTCTCGTCGTGCTGCTCGAAATGTTGGAAATCACTGTGGTGGCTACGGTAACCATCCGCTCACTCCTGTAGTTCCGCCTCCTTGCCTCCTGTCAGGCCTCTTTGATTTTCTTGTCGATCACGCCGATTACATGGGTGTCTCCCGCTTTACTCTACAATGAGTTTGAACGCGATTGGACAAGAACCACAGAGCGGTAATAAAGAGTTGGCCCAGACGTTACTTTTCAATGCGGTCCGAAACAGAACGAATCTGGTCTCGGAACGATACTCTTCAGATTTCGGCGTTGTCAGATTCCGGATCGGGAACGGGAGGTAGCCTAGAGTTCATATGACTACCACGGTGTCAGTTTGAAATAGGTAATGCCAGACACAGAGCTACGGAAGATACGACTAGGGTAAATTCAATGGTTCTACTAGCAACAAGCGTACACGAGCATGTGGGAATCTTTGAAGAAATTTTTGCGTTGATGTTCCAAGTATCGGACCGCCAACAAAGGGACGACGCAAGAGTTTCGAATTTTAACGTTAGACTATTATAGTGTTCCTCCGCTCCTCTACTGGGACACAACCGTTGCGGTCGTCTAGTGGGTGTGAACGAAGACGCAAAGGTGATGACAGCCAGTTTAGCCATTAGTGGTGTTTCAGAATCGGTGCGATAAATTTGGCAAATACAGCATTGTCATTTCATTAGAAAAGCCAACAACGTCATGCTTTGACTGTCGGAAGCGCAAGTCATCTCCCGTATCTTCTAGGTAAGGGCGGTACTGTTGAAGTTGTACTACTTTAGATAGCGCGAATACCGCAAAAACCAAACAAAAAATGCCATTAAAAGAAAGTCCATTTATAGTGAAACCCGGTCCTTTTTATATTCTGTTTAGCATCGTAAATCAGGGCTTTGAATAAAAACGATGCATGGTAGTTTGGACTGAACATCAATTTAATGAGGGCACTAACAAGAGTAAGTCGACTGAAAGCGGTGTTGGGGGCTGGACTTTAAAGCCATCATGTCAGAACACAGATAAAAGAAAGGCGAGGGAGAGATAACGGAGACACAATGTATGTCGTGAGATTTCGCTGGAGATCTGTGGTGCTGCACTACGCGTTCTGTGTGCCATGTAAGGGCGTCGAGCACATATTCAGTGTCATCTCACGTACTGCGTTTCGAATTGTATGAGCAGTTCAAACGCGACGACCAGGAAAGTGATTGTAGAAGACGAGACAGACTCTTTATATCCAGCAATTCGTCGTATACTATGTAAAATTCCAGCCGTGCTTCTACGTGGAAGGGCTACAGACTGATCTTCGTCATAGGTTTGGCGCTGACACCAGCGGCTTCGGCCCGTCGGCTTTGCTGCGATTACTCCAGTTCGACATGGCACTCTCCAGGAATGTACTAGAGCGCAGATCGCGTGAGTCGTTCCGCGCGAGATCAAGCATTTCGTAGCGAAAATGAACTGTTGGTTCAAGTACCCGGAGCCGCTCGTCTTCGTGGACGAAACGTTGAAGAACGGCCCCGACAGTACGAGACGCTACGCCTGGTCGGCCCGAGGATTGCGTGCTGTCGCCCTCGCCCCATGTTCGCGTGGCAAGCCCGTCAGCATTCTCGTTCCGTGTGACGTCAGCGTTTTTCTCTTGTGCAACTGTACTCGTGGCATCTACAGCCGAGTGGGGTTATCCCCGAGCGGGGAGAGAGGGCCACACCTGTAAAACCATAAAGATGCATTAGAAAAATGAAGGTAACTCTCTCACTTTCCTAGTCGTCTTGGTGGTCTACATTTCTATGCGTTCCTCAGGTTCAGGTGGCAAGACAAATGCTGAGAAGATTCCACTGCCCTTGTGCTGCGACTTGGCAGCAGGAGCATGGCGCAAAGTCCCGAACGTTAAATGCGAGATGTAGCTCGGATGAGTCGTTGAAACGGACAGTCATGGTTTGGCACACATAACGGTCTGCGGGAGGATTCGCAGGTCCGATGTCATCCAGGTGTTGCATCTGCCGAAACATTGCCGTCTCAGGGACAGCAACAACAGTGCCTGCTGGCTAACGTGCTTGAGACATCCTTCAACGATGACACCAACTTGAACGTTGGGCCGGTCTGCAAAGTACTCGCCAATATCTTCCGCGTTGCCTCGTTGTATCGCCTGCCTGATTTTCCCTGACAGCAAATGAGAGCAGGTCCCAGCAGAGAGGTCCTGTGGACTTGCGATGACGCTGAACGTAGGTCCGCAGACAGTGGTCACAACTGCAGTCTAATTTATCTCGGTAAAAGCCCCCAGTCCTGCTGAGTGGTGGTTTGACTTGACGTAGCGTAGATGTTAGGTCATATCGAAGATGCAAGAGCGGCTACAATGCGCTCCTCACCTCTCGCGTACAGGACATGAAAGCTGCCCTCTGAGTTGAAGCGAAACTCTGCATCCTCGACACGGACGCTTCTTCTGCTCGTCCTGTTGATTCCTCCGATTTGGACTCAGATCTGGCTAACGTTTACATCGCTGCTCGCATCGTAAATTTATTGATGCGGATTTCCTCGGAATGTCGAGGCTGGAGCTGACATTTTAGCCTATTTAGAGACAAAATCGATTCCGAGTCTAAAATAGATTTGACGTGATGTTGCATAAAACAGATTATAAATAGGGTGTTTCCCCGAGGGTGGACCCCCATCAGCTGCGGTTTCCCAAAAGATAGTGTTGTGGCGAGGCTCCTCCCGATT
>JAHWLF010000056.1:0-25702 GCA_024679295.1 Phytophthora parvispora
AAGACGCCCACGAGCGGCGTGGCCACGCCGTCCGCGATCTGGCCGCAGAACATGACGACGGCCGAGTCCACGGGCGACATGTCCACGGCGTGCAGCAGGAAGACCAGCAGGTACGAGAACCACGTGGACGCGCACATGTCGTTCAGCACGTGGCCCACGCCGTACGCCAGGAAGCGCAGCGGCGTCCACTTGATGTCGGCGGCGGCCATCGGAGCGGGAGGGGCGGGAGCTTGGCAGGCAGAGGGCGGAATGAAGACTGACTGGCTGAGTCGACGAGAGGGGGGGGGGATCCCTGTGCCGGTGTTGCAGGGGGGAACGAACGAGAGAGTCGTCCGTTGCTCAGGAGGGAGCTGAAGCGGATAAACATAGCTCGGCCGGCGTGTTAAGTGGCGGTGTCCGCGAGAGCGGGTAGATTGCTCTTGCGCGGGTTTTAGTATGTAGACTATGGAGAGTAATAGACGAGCTGTCAGGTGCGTGCACTGTGAGACTTGATATACAGGATAGCAGGTGATATGAAGTTAGAGGGGGGTTTGGGGCCCCGTCGCTCGTCTCAACATCCCGTGCTAACGGCGAACGGATGGCGGCGCGAGTTCTTGTGGTGAAAATCCCTGCTCGACGCTCCGGTTTGCGTGCACATTGGACCGCCAGGCTGGTCAGGCGGGAGCCGATGCAGCAGCGGAACGAGTGGCTTCCAATCTTGCTTCAGTGATGCCGCGACACATATGGATACATCGGTACAAGTTGAAGTGGAGGTACCCCCCCCAGTCTGGTGGGGCCCACATGCTTTTCATCGTGCAGCCGTTGACACCCTACGCTCGACGGGCTCACTGCGCGCGTCGGTCTTGAAGGAGACGTTGCTCTATCGGCGCCGGCGCGGATTACAATGTGTCAACTCGGCTGAAAAGTCCGTGGCGACCCCAAGTTTACTGAGCCGGTCTCGGTCGTCATCTTGCCTTCACTGCTGGCCCCGTCGCCGGGGCAGAGTTCAAGTCTCAGATCTGATGTAAAACGGCGAGACCCTTACTTACGAACAGCAACCGATAGCGCCGTTGCGATCGATCGCGGTCCAGCGTTCAAATGGCGCTGGCGCCTTCACTAAGCAATGCGGCCAGCACACTTGATTGTTTCAATCCGGACTTGGCGGTAATGCAGCTTTGGTGTCAGGTTTGCCGCCTCGGGCACCCTGGGGACCGGCAGCGCTCGCCACCGCTACATTAGATCTGAATCACTCGCCGAGCACTACTGCGCATTGCTACACTTTGTCCGGTGGCACGGACTTCCTGGAACGGCGATTCATCGTGAACGTGGCGACACAGCCTCTCTGCTATTGCCCGATAGAGCAACACCAGCTCATTTATCTCATAGGAATCAAGTGAGTTGAAACGAAGCAACACGGCGATTAAGATCGATTGAGAGGTGCGGCAGTCGACTGAAAGTGTTACGAGAGGCTGCAGTACCTCTTTGAAGACGGAGGGTGAAGGCTACCCAGCGTGTCAGCCTTGGCTCGCTCATCACTACAACGTAGCTACTACCGTCTAGCTAGCATTTGACTTCTGCCGGGGAACACATCACACAGGCAGGTGTGTGTTGACGATCAGCGAGCTTCTGCCTCTTGAATGGCGCCAGGTCTACGCTTTTCCCCTTGGAGGGCAAGTGTCAGATATCTCCGTTTGCAAGGATCGATAGGAGAAGCAGCGCTATAGAGACCTTTATTACCAAGTTGCAAGAAGCCTGTCGCCAGACGAAGAGCCTGGAGTACGAAGCGTTGGTTCCCGCTCCACAGCGCCACGCACCAGCGAAACCACAACAACACTGTAATCTATTCTTCTTTCACAGAGTTGCGGCCTCCGTTGATCGACGCTGCCGGGGATGTCACTTTCAATTTGGAGTTCACCTGGGCACATTTCCATTTTCTCTGAAACATGCAGCAGGACGATCCCGGCGCTCGAGCGAAAGCGGTTCCTCGCGACAAAAACAGTCCTCTATGCTTGTACCCCAGCAAACGCTGCGATAATCCCCGGGTCACGAAGTCGAACGGACAACTCCACAAATTCTGCCAGTTCCACCGCGACAAGGCAAACTACAACCAACGCCAACTTGAATTTAAGAGGATGCTACGACAAGAACAAGCTCAATCTGCTGGTGACCAAGCGCCTCTGGCTCACACAATGGGACCGCCTCTGTTGCCGCGCCCCCCGGTTCTGGTTACAAATGCTGACGGAAGCGAGTCCGAATTCGAGCTTGACGAAGAACATATTCGTCTCATTGAAGAAGTTGCATCCGCTACTGGTGATGACACCTCCATTGACAACCAGTGAGGGAAGATCAGTTCTGTATTTCGAAATCCTAGTCCTAACACTTTAACAAAAAATCTTAATGAAGCAGTATTTGTTTTATAGCTACACCCCTCTATTTAGCAGGCAGTACCTTTTGAGATTGCCTTGATTCACCACCGGAATTGTTCGACCACCGAGACGATGCGCTTAAACTCTTGCTCTCAACCACAATATCAAGATGCCTGTTGTGATGATGTGTAGTGTGTGAATCGCAAGCTAGGCGTTTAATGTGCTATCTCGCTCTAGTTAGTCTGCACGACTTCGCACAAAAGCCCATGTGCCTTTCGAAAGGCGGTGGAAGTTTAACTAGTCGCTCCCCAGAGCGAGCAAGTGAGTTAACTTGACTGAAAATTTGGGCTGGCGCGAATGTAACGGAGCTAGTACTTTCAGCATTGGCCATCAATAGGTCGCTTGGGTATCAGCGGCCAAACCTGAGTTTTATCACACCTGAACACCCTTTATGAATGGAGAGCATCAGAGCTCACATCAGCTCCAAACGTAGTATCTCGAAGTATTTGGTTCGTTTGCGAGGATTCACTTCACTTGATTCCTCTGATCGGATTATGATATTCATGGGCATTGGTTGTACCAGTGCATGGGGAAATACAGCTCGCGCTATTGTTCCGAGCAAAATTGGTATACTTTTACTGCGACCTGTTTCCTCAAACTGCACTAACTTAAAGGTAAGCGTGAAGAATGAATTGAGTCGCTCCCAAATATGCTCGATCGTGATCGACTGTCACACGAAGTCTTTGTAATCCTACCACTGATCTTCGATCTTGATATAGAGCGGCAAGCTACGGTTACTGATGCACTTCGCCGGAGATGCAGCAGGTTCCTGGGAAGAAATTGCCTTCTTGCAGTAAGGCAAGCTAACATGATTCAGAAAGACGTGCAGCGCAATATCCTCGTTTCCGTATCATGCCATCCTCATCGAAACTACATGATCCATGAAAACAACACCGTACATCTGTTTGAGTGGCTGTGCATATAGAACCCAAGCCGCAGTGCTTGACCACTTAGCGTGATACCATTTCGTAATTGGAGCTCTCCGACGACAACTTCAACGTGCCAGGCGAATAATGCAACAAGATGAACGAGTTGCAAAGGCAAATGCAGTCCTTGAGAACAAAGAAGGCGAGAGGTGTCTCTACCCCAGCAAGCGCTGCGACAACCGTCGGATCATGAAGGCGAATGGGCAACTTCACAACTTTTGCCAATATCACCGAGACAAAGCCAACTACAATCAGCGCCAGCTCGAGTTCAAGCGTAAGGGGCTACAGAACCAAAAAGTTGCAAATAACGAAACAGCACCAATCGATGTTGTCGGGCGACCATTGTTACCGAAGCCAACTAACAATGCAAATGAAGGCGAAAGTGGGTCCGATTTCGAGTTGGACGAAGAGCATATTCGTTTAATTGAAGAAGTCGCGTCAGCAAGCGTTGATACTTCCACTGGCAAGGAGTAAGACATCTTTGAAGCTGCGGATCCGTTAATTGTCATGAGTGTAGTACTGTTAATTTGCCCAGGTATGCGTCGTGCGAAAGTTTAGCTGTTAGGTTGGCCAACGTACACAAGTCCAATTGATGTTGTCACAACTGCCAGCGTATCAAATGGGTTTTGTTTTTCCACCAGGTCATTTGTGAGCCATGCTACTTAATTGTACGTAGAATACGTTATTGAGTATTGTGTATTTATCGTTAATGAAGTCTAAGCTTTGCGCTCTGTCCAATTCTCGCCTAAACTTTTAAACACATAACAAATAATAGCAACCGTACCAAATCAACGCCAATGCCAGCATATAATAAATGACCGCTCCATTTGCGGATGACGCGGTGTGCGTCTTCATCCGATTTACGACATGTAGGCGGTTTACTTGATTTTTTGAATCCGCGACTGTGGCGGTAATGTTGCAGACGATCGGCTTTCGACCACTGGCACTGAGACGAGTCCGAGAAACGGTGCAGACTTATCAGCTTACTTCGTGGTTTAACTGGTCTCTGCTACAATTTGGCCAGTCTTACGACGGCATTATCAGAAATGAGCCCAATGTAGTTCGTCCCAGTCATTCGCCTCTTAAAGACTTGAGCTGCCTGTGTTGCCGTTCTCGAGAAGAAATAAAGGTTCATATTTGCAGCTAACCCTTTTGCAGGCTTTGGGCGTTGTCGTGGACTTCCATCTCCACGAAATAACTGATCAAGGTCACGTTTCACTCAGCAACCCGTAAGGTAATTATGGACAGCAGTTTTTTCTGCGCTCGTAGCTGGCGCAAGCAGGAAGGAGCACACACGCACACACGCCGGAGGATTAAACTGTTTCACAACGGGGTATAGCTCTGAGCTCGCTAGTCGCCAATCGTATAAAGCGCTACATCAAATGTGCAGGTTTATGGAGCTGTATCAGTTCTGACGGAGAAGCCCATGCGCTGCCGCACTCTCCGACCATTCTTACGCGTCCTCCATCACCTCAGCCCGAAGCCTTCTACCTTGCCGGCGATCTCATTTGTGATTTAGAGCTCGTCCAAGCACTCCGAGGCCTCAAAACCATGTCACAGGACAATGGCTGTGTGGCAACGGCGCCGTCACAGTACCCAGAAGGCGTGAGCTGTCTTTATCCAAGCAAGCGTTGCGATAACCTTCGTGTGACGAAGTCTAATGGCCAACTGCACAAATTCTGCCAGTATCACCGTGATAAGGCGAACTACAACCAACGCCAACTTGAGTTCAAGCGTAGAGCTCAAAGAGAGCAGCTGCAGCTGGCTGCCAGGAGAACAGCTCGGCACGACAGTCAACACGACGAAGACTTTGAACTTGACGAGGAGCACATCCGCCTCATAGAAGAAGTAGCAGCTGCTAACATTGCAGATAGTTCTTCGCTGAAAAACCATTAGCTTCAAACGAAACCATTCTTTCGTGATAGCATGCAAGGCGTCTTCAGCGTTTATAGAATTAGCCCTTTTTAAAAAAGCGTAATTGAGACATATTGCATAATTAGTTTCTTTCTCAGGAGGTTGGTGCAACGAGTTTGTATTTTGCTTGCAGCAAAAAGCAAAATAAGGTCCCTCATATATTCTTCGCTCATTGAACAAGTTCATCAAAAATCCTATTCGCAGCGTAATGTATGCTTGCGCGAAAAACAAGATGTTAGTGCCGCTTGGGGGCCAGCAAGGTGCAGCCGATTTTCTATTCGATAGCTATCACAAATTTGCAACGCCAGAATCTATTCCGGCCCCAGCGCGTCCACTCAGGATCGAGAGAGCACGTCTGGGCACTTATTGGGTTGTTGTCAACAGTCAGGTTGGATCCTCACCAGGTTACCAGCACCGCACGCACATTATATTCTGAAAGGCGGCTCATTTTGCAATTCGACCACTCGGCCTCACATCATGAAGAGCCCCACGGTGAATTCAATGTTAAGCACACGATCAAGCCCTACTTACTCGACTACACAATCTCTGAAGTGCCAATACCCAAGCAAACGTTGCGACAACCCTCGCGGCACTAAGCGGAACGGTGAGCCCCACAACTTCTGCGAATTCCACCGCACCAGAGCTAACTTCAACCAACGGCGTCTAGACCACAAGCGCAAGTACCAGCAAGAATCAGCGCCACCTACGCTTTTAGTGTCCGCCGAAGTTCCTCGTGACATGCCGCTGTTCAAGCCGGAATCGCTGGTCAATGGCGCCCCATTGGCTACCATGCTTGAGCCGGATGAGATTTGGATTTTGCAGGAATTGCTGAAGATCGACAACTCGCGTGCGAGCTGACTTCAACTCGATGATCAGCATCAACACAGTGTGATGTCAACACGGTTTGATAAGTCTTGAGGTGTGAATAGGAGATTTTTCGTTCAATACATTTGATTCTGCGTGGGGTGCAGTGTTTTAGTGGTCCTTCGGATTATGCACCTGAAATCTATATACCACAATACTCGTGCACCTGTCGGCTTTACCCAGAGCGGATCTGTTCGCACGTTAGAACTGTCGCTTTAGCAAAACTAGCACGCGCATACAATCTACTGTGTAGTGTATTGCGACTATCGCAATGGCGTAGAACGAATGCTGGTTAAGGCTTGATAATATCATTGGCATCAACATTGAAGAGTAGAGCCATCCTGAAGAAACGAAGGCTTTAAGGGGGAGCTGCACTCGTTGCAAGCGAGCCGGGAGAAGGTGCTGTACTTGATTTCTTGCAAACATCGACCACTTGAAATGGGGACGAGCCGCACACGCTCGGCTAGTGCTGGTCAGTACACTGAACATCGCTACGTTATTCTAATGTACAACTGAACACAGCTACAAATTGTCCAGTCTGAAAGGACCTTGCACTGGTCACACCGTAGGCATGTACGGTTTAGCGGCTTAGGCACTGCAAGCTATGACAACGCATTTAATCTGTAGCCCTCAACTTAAGTGAATCTCTAGCCCTCAAACCATTACAATGCCCTAAATGGGTGAGCTAGATTATCCATAGCAGGTTTAACCCCTACTTCGATGTTGCTTTAAATGAAGACGATCGTGATGAGCCCGTATCCCCACGGTGGTTTTCTCTGAGTGATTCACTTTACATGCTGGCGACTTGCTGACTTTCGCCTTGCAACCATGCAGTCGCATGCGACGCGTCATTAATGCAGCACTACGAACCCGTGTTCGTTAATGTGCGGCAGTTGTGCCCTCATTTCGTACTGGCGCGAGAAACTCATGAAGAAATCCGAGTTGCTCACTCAATTGCAACAACTAGGCGGCGTTGCATTTTATCACGAGTGGATCTGAACCCATCGTTGGTTGCTACAGGAGCCCTTCGCTCACCCTTGGCAGCATAAACGAAGGCCTTCTCAACAGCGTCTCTCCGCGCAATTGCTAGTGCAGCCTTCTTTTTGAATTAACGTCATGCCTTCCGAGATGCCATTTCCCAATCGGAGCCCTTCACAGCAACTTCGGTTGTCAATACAATGCAGCAGAACGAAGGGGTCGGCACGAGTTCGGAAGTACCTCAGGATGGCGAAGGTTTAATTTGTCTTTATCCCAGCAAACGCTGCAATAACCCGAGAGTGATGAAGATCAACGGGCAATTTCACAAGTTCTGCCAGTATCATCGCGACAAGGCCAACTACAACCAACGCCAACTGGAACACAAACGTCGAACTCGGCAAGAGCAGGTTCGAAATGTATCACATGTACCAGCGGGACCGCATGTGGTGGCTAGCAATGTATCGTCTGCACCGAATATGGTAAAAAGTGACGATTTTGAGCTGGACGAAGAAGACATTCGCCTCATTGAAGTAGTCGCTTCCACTAACGTAGCTGAAGTAGACCCCGCTAACTAGTGTTCCGGTTAAATCTCACTTAGCTGGCCCGGTTGATTTCGAGATCATGTAAGCAGAAGTAGGAATAGCGCTTCTCTGCATTTGACGAAAGAACTACTACTTTGAGCTACCTACTAACGTACCTATGGCGAAAACTGGTATCTCTCCATCAGGTTCAGAATTGACGTCAGTGGTATACAGCGACGCGGACAGCTCCACACTTCTAGTTCATCAGAGAGAGCTCTAGTATTCTTTTCTTTGAAGATTTTTGATGGCCATATCTGTACCCCAAAGCTCTAAAGACGCTTGAATTCATCTATCGTACCCACCGAGGCATGAACCATATTCTCTTTGCCGATCACATTGTGCATTTGAACAGATTGAGCGCACATCATCAACCCACAGCGAGATAGAGTCCGCAAAAAGCATGGATCACTGTTCGGCAAACAATGGACCAAATGATGCGCACCACATCCACGAAGATTTAAGATGCCAGTATCCAAGTAAGCGCTGCGAGAATCCACGCGGTGTCAAGCGGAATGGCGAACTTCACAACTTCTGCGAGTTTCACCGCAACAAAGCCAACTTCAATCAACGTCGACTGGAACACAAGCGCAAGTATCACCATGAATCTCCACCTCCCTCCATCTCCCTACCACCTGACGTACGGCGTGCCATGCCTCACTCGACTTCGATTAGTGGCAGCAACATTGCGTCGCTACCAGCTAACGTTTTACCTTTGGCGACACTTGAGCCAGATGATATTTGGCTGTTACAAGAGTTGCTGAGGGGTGAGAGCACTTCAACTGAAACCCTCGGACTTGCTCATAGTTCGTGAAAAAGTAGGATGGATTTATATCAGGAATTGCACACTTTGTAGCTTTTTTTTCGCGCGAATTTTTCTGCAAAAATGCAAGCATTTGAGATCGGCCCTTGCTCGTTTGCTTTTGGATTGAACTTCATTGTTGCCACTCAGCTACAATGATCGATATTGACTACTAAGGACCCTGTGACCAAAGAGCTTTGCCAGCAAGGTGGCTCTCCTGTTGGGAGGATTCGAAGAATAGATGTGATGTGATCTAAACGAAAAGGATCAAGCCGAAGATTTAATTTATGCGAATCATCTGCTGCAGCGTATTGTCGATTCATTTATCGACACTCTCAAGAATTGAGCATCAACGGAGATGTTTTCGTCTTAACACTACAACGATTTGGATTTGATAAACCCACATTAGTGGTTTTACCTTTATCTGCGCGTCGCATTTGGGTTCCTCGAATGTGATTTGACACATGTATTTAGAGTTTAGCTAGTAAAAACGATTATCAGCTTTATTAGTTAATCAACGTGTTTTCCTTTCTATCTGCTGCAGCGTACACACGAGAATCAAAATCGAGTGCCCACACTCCCTTCCTCCTAAATGGACATTCGAACGTCAGAATCGTTGTTGATGAAATCATGGATGTAGGAATGGGGCTCCGCGTTGACCGGGGACAGTTCAATATCCGCCTGGGCTAGGAACTCGTCCAGCACGTCGAATTCCAAGTCCGATGTGTCTGCTGCATTCAGATTGGGCAACGATAGACGCTGCGAAGAGAACTCGTCATCTTGACTCGACCTGGCTGCAGCTGCGACTGCTTCGTTGGTCCTCATTCTCCGACGCTGCTCGAGTCTTCGCTGATTCACATTGGCTTTCATGCGGTGGTACTCGCACAGTCGATGCAGCTCTCCGTTGCGCTTCACCACTCGAGGGTTTTGGCAGCGTTTGCTGGGGTAGCAACAGAGCTGAGTGTCTCTCAGTTGGAGAGACTGTTGAAGGTCGGGAGGTAGTTGGTACGGATACACAGCATCGTGTTGAGTGGAGCTCATGTCCGATGATGAGTTGACGGCGAGTTGGAAAATGAATAGGCTTTGCTGGCGGTGCGGTGCAATGATTCGGTGGTGGAGAGGAGCCGTCGTTTTGCGGTGCACAATTCACACTTGCCACTTCCAGCTCTCTCAAAGTGTCGTTGCCATAATGGCAATCCTTCATGTTTGGTCCAGCCTTGATGATTGGAGCGCCGTGTAGACGATTCAACCTGTTCAGTTAGTGCTCTGTACTTTCGAGTACGCCAATGCTAGTGCTTTGCTGTCGGCAACGATAGGCTTGTGCGGTCTGAACCGCCGTACCCGAGCCAAGGTCGATACTGGACTCTGCAGCACGCCCCTCACCTGTACTTTGCCGTGCTTGCAGGAGCTCGGACGACCACTTCGACGGCCACGTTGCTCTAACGCCACCGTGCGAGGAGAGTACTGTCTGAACCTGAATTTGTGGCAACCCCCGCGATGCTGGATCTTTTTAACAACCAGCACCATAGAAGCTCGCCTCAATCGTGTGCAATCGGTCTCGCTCAAGCCAGAACGACAGTTTAACCCGCTGAAAAACCGTTGCAAACATTTGTCGACCACCTCCGCATGGGGTTTCGATGTATGGAGAAGGCCTCCACGCAGAGCTGAAGCTTGAAAGCCTCATGCAAAGTCCTTGTTGCTCACACTCTGTGGTTGTGCATTCGTCGTGAATTCCACTCAAGTGGCACGTGATGTGGTTGACTTTTCTTGGATTGAACACTCTGTCGATGCCACGATTTCGGTCATCCACTGACCTCTTCGCGTGTGAACGGTAGTTTTATACAGTCTCGATACTACGCGGAACGCTTAATCACCATCGAGTGCGAGCTTTCCACTATGCAACCACTTGCTGAGGACTACGCAGGTAGAATGTGTGTGAATCAGACGACGCCGAACACGGCTACTTCAATGCTAAGAGCTCACTTGATCCGATTGCAAGTAATTTCGTTTGTTGTTTGTTTGTTTACCCGATTTCATGCTACCCTTAGCAGGCGAAGCGAGTATCCGATGGATGCGAGTTCGTTGCGTTGCTAGCTTGTCCAGTGGCGTTATCTACGTGTAAATCCTCCAGACTATTCTGTGAGAGGAGCTGGCTGAGGAAGCTGAGCTCGTCTTGGGCCAAGACGGAGTGAAGTGGCGACGACGATTCGCACGGCTCCGACCACGGCTGGTTTTCAGGCTGGTTCTCTTTCTCTGTCGCGGATTCTCGCTCCGGTGACGAGCAGCTTCGCTTTCGCGGGGTGTTTTCAAGTTCCAGCATCTCGCGCTTTCGTCTCGCTTCCAGTCGGCGTTGGTTTAGGTTGGCTCGGTCGCGGTGCACTTCGCAAAATCGGTGCATCTCTCCGTTGCGCTTGATCGCTCGCGGCATCTCGCAGCGCTTGCTTGGGTACCGGCAACGGCGCTCTTCTTGGAGAAGCGAAGCACGGAAATCGGCGTCCAATTCGACCAAATCTTGGTAGTATCCGACACTGAAGCTGGTGCTGGTAGCTGGAGTTGCCGCTGAGTCGTGCGAGGGATTCATTTGGTTGTTCAGCTGAACGAGTACGCAAGAGAGAGAGAGTGCGTTTTGGTGGTAGGCTTGACTAAGAAGGATCGAATTTGGTTGTGGCCATGCTCAGTGGAGAGCGTCAACCTCCCGTGAGCCACGCGGACTTCGCAGATTACCACAGCCAGTTGATACTGCGGGGCGAATGGGTCACTTTGTTGTGGCCGTTGACTATCCCACAAACGAATAGGCAATTTGCCACATAACAATCCGTAAGAATCCGTTGAATGGCGTCATTAGTCCGAAGTTTTCGGCCCGGTAGCAGTTCTGGATCCTGATTTCGAGTGCTAGCGTGAACCTAATTTGCACTGTAGGAGTTTCCTGAAATGCGGCGGATAGTCCACCACAGCAGCCGATCCTGCGGATGGAGTCCAAACACTCCGCTTCGAAAAGCCGAAGGTCTTGATCAAGCAGCGCATCTTGATGTCCAGCTCATTCATATCTGATATCCTAGTAATACTATGCTATAGGATTCCGAGCGGCGATGGCATTCTGGCGATGGCATGGTGGAGGATGCTTAGCAAAGGTGTTTATTACTGAAGTACATTTCAAAAATGCACAAAATTCTGCGTTACAACTCGCATCCTGGCAATTCGTCCACTTCGGATGATAGTAAGCGATCAAGATACTCGAGATCTTGCGGGTCCAGGTCGTCATACCAGGTGACGTCCGGAACCAACGTCAGCGCCGGATCTTGGGACGAAGTCGGACTCGAACCTCCAGGAGCTCGATGAGCTGTATTCATCAACTTTCGTCTTTGGTCGACTCGGCGCTGGTTAATGTTGGCCTTCATCCGATGGTAGTCGCAGAAGCGATGCAGGTCGCCGTTGCGCTTGAAAGAGCGAGGAAGGTCGCATCGCTTGCTCGTGTACTTGCACCGATTGCCTTCGTTCACTTGATTCAGCCGTGGGTTGAAGGCAGTCGGGGTAGACATCGTCGGGCAAAGAGAGCCTCTTCCGCTGGCAATAAGGCGTGTCTCGAAGACAGCGACAATTCAAAAATGAGGATCCGAGCTTGGTGTGTTCAATCAGAACCGGAACATCATTCACTTAGTGTTGATACCCGCAAGTCTACGTCGTGATCATCCTAATGGTACAAGTGGGAGATACGTCAGGACCTCCTCCCTTGGGTACATCTTTGTCAAGGCACGGACATGGTCACTTTGCCAACGTCCGGCACCGCATTCAACTTGATCTCCAGCTATTGTCAATAGCCTATTGATAGGAAGGTTAGAACGGACTGTTTCGCTCTGCATCTATCTACCCGGTGGGTGACCAGTGCCAGTCTCGTCAATTGCCCATGGACCCGACTAAGGCCTCGCAACGGAAGACTCGGCGGTCAGATGGTCCCATTGCCACCCCGCTGGAATGCTTTCGGCAGGGGAAAGATAGCGAATCGATGAGAAATGCTCTGGCCGAGCTGGCTATGCGGCTCGTGGATGCATACGACCGCGAGGAGTTTCGCAAGGCTGACGGTGTCACGGCTATCGGTACGTGTCTGGGTCCCACTCGAGCAATGCTGGCTTGGACATGACAGTTTACGGGCACCAGTGGATCATTTGGCTCGTGTTCTGGAAGAACAGGGGACGCTCCACTATGCCTGGAACGCAAGCGAGGTCTTCGGCACGACGTCAGTTTCTGGTTTGCAGTGGATATTGATGAGAAACTCGCTGATGTCGCGGGTGCTGGTTGCGTAGGTGGGAAGAGTTCGAAGTGCACGACTCGCTGCTGTTCACGTGTACGAAGGCAACTTGTATGATGTATTCAATGCTTTGTCGACCATCTAATGACGATTACGTGCAGTGGTTGCACTTTGTCACGCCAGTATTGACGCGGAGATCGCGGCGGAGATGCTCGAGCTGGGCGTTCTCGAGACGCTCTTCCAGGTGCTGAGTACGCTCCCAACACAGATCAGCGACTACACAAGCTTCGTTCTCGAATGTTGTCGTAACCTCTGTGGGTCGGACTTTAGTCAAGGGGAATTGCCACCAGAGTTTGTACAAAGCATGTGGGAGATCTTGCTCTCGGATAACGAGGTATACCACCTTTCATGGCAAGTATGAGGTGGTTAAACTCATCTAATGGACATTTTTCTGCGTCACAACTAGGCCCCTCCGTACTGGCAAGAGCTGGCGACAGAAATCCTTACCAACATCGCTGCACTGGAAACAGCACGAGTATCGGCGACGCCAGAGAAACTTTCAGCCTCGTTATCCCTCTTTTTAGAAGCCGCGGTAAAACCAGAAACTGCGAACTTCGGCATCGCGTTGGCCGACCTGCTGTGTAATTTGTGCTGTGACCACTCCTGCTGCCTGCTGCTCATCTGCGAGCTCGACACCCGACGGCCTCGAGGACATTTAAGGCACAGTGGAGTTGTGTATCTCGTCCAGTTAACGGAAAACGCCAGTGATGATGCACTCAAGCAGAGCATGGAAGCCCTCGTCCACAACCTCTCGTGGAGTGACCCCGCGGGCAAACGCAGCATCCAGAAGCTCGCGTTATCAAGTTACATGAACAGATTCGTGCTAGACTCAGCGATAAGCAGCTAAGTTTGCCTCGTAAAAATAGTGGGCTGAGCAGTGACGTGTGTCAACTGGCCTCGTCTTCTTATCTCGCGCCAAGCAGGACTCGTCTTGCTGTGGCTCACTTTTCGTTGTTCGTGGTCTGCCAGCCACCAAGTTTAGTACGTGAGTCTTCATCCAGTCTAGCCCCAAGCAGAAGATCATTTGCATCAGCTCAAAACTATCTCAAAACATGCTGGCCAGCGCCTCGTCGTTCCCTGTTCGGAATGGAAAAGGTTACGGGGCTGGCAGTCGCTCGAGCGACCGAGAATTCAATGGGCGAGACCGCGTAGGCTCCGTCCATGGCATCGCCAGCCCCAACATCCACGCAAGTGTTCGAGCTGCCGCTTTCGCAGCGCGTCAAGCGCGTCAGTTCCGTCAAAAGCACAAACCTACACTATTCACGGTTCCTGACGACGAAGACGAGATTCAGGTCCGTGAGCCAAGCCCCGTTGCTCCTCCTCAAAACCCAGGACCCCCTCAAGGCAGGCGCAAGATGAATCTACACTTGTCACTGGAGAAGCTGGAAAAGCCTCCGCTGCCGCTGATGCTGCAGCACGAAGAGCCCAAGACGGACTGCGGGCCGCGTCGAAAGAGCGTCCTCTTCGCTGAAAATCCTGTCCAGGACGTGTTCACAGCGGGTCATGCTCCGTTCGCTGTAGCAGCAGCGCAAACGGTGCCTACAGTCCGGCCACGTCGAGCTTCTAGCATCACATTGAGTATGAATTCCCCCGAAGCCGCCGAATTCAATGAGGTGGCCCACGATGGACCCGAAGAACTAGGAAAACGCACCAAGAGGGTGAAGAAACTCGGCAAAGGCGCAGGCGGCACCGTATTCTTGTCGCTGTACTTGCGAACACTCAAGTTGGTCGCCGTGAAGGAGGTCGTTGTCTACCAAGAAGAAGACCGGCACATGGTCAAACGCGAACTCCACGCCCTTCATGACAACCTCGCCCCTATTGACACGGACGTCCTTCAGAACGGTGCATCAAACAAGTCCGACATGCTGAAACAGCACTTCCTGGCAGGACTGCGGGGCCGCAACTCGCTCTGCCCCTACCTCGTCACATTCTACGGCGCTTTTCTCAAGCCTGCTAGGTGCGCTGTCTCCGTCGTCATGGAATTTATGGACATGGGCAGCGTCCAAGATCTCCTCGACGCAAACATCACGGTCTCAGAAGAAGTTCTACGCCATGCCGCCTTCTGCTGCATCACCGCTCTCGACCACATGCACGACCAAAGGTACGCGAAGCAAATTGTCCGTAAAGCTCTTAAAGCTAGAGCTGATAGAAATATCTTGATGTTTCTGTAGAATGGTTCACCGCGATATCAAGCCAGCAAACATCCTTATGAACCGACATGGAGAATTTAAGGTGGCAGATTTCGGGTTGGCAGGGACGCTGGCCAAGTCCAACTCGTTCTTCTCGGATTTCACCGGAACCATGATGTACATGGCGCCTGAGCGCATTTCAGGGGCCCAGTACACCTGCGTGAGTGATGTTTGGTCCCTCGGTATCACGCTGTTCTCCCTCGCTACGGGGTCTTACCCGTTCACCATCGACGACGGGTTCTTCGGCCTTGAAGAGGCGATATGCCACGACACCTTGCCTCCGATGCCGAATCGATTCTCGCCCGTGTGTCGCGATTTCATCAAGAGAACGCTCAACCGAGACCCGAGTCGTCGATTGACTTCTGACGAAGCGCTGACCCATCCATTTATCAGCGGCTATGCCAACACTGCGGCTTTCGGGAACTTCCCAAAGTTATGGGAGAGTTTGGGGCTGAAACGTGCCATTGACCCTGAAGACTCGAGGTCAATAGTCAACCTCGCAGTCGAGTACTCGTACCGCTACCCTGACATGATGATTCTCCCTCCGGAGGTGACAGGCATCGAGCCTTCAGCGGAGGTGTCGCCATCCAGTCAAGGATCGCCGGAAAAGCGCTCACTGTTCCACCGCTTTACCAAATTGATCGGCCACACATCACCTACCCACAGCGAAACTTCGGGGCGTACTCCCTTTGAGCGGCTTGCGGATGACTGCGGCGTATCGACTGAATATCTCCACAAATTATTCCAGGAGGTAAGCTTCACCATGGATTCTCTCGCCTTGTGAATCGCGAATCTCAGGAATCCCTGCAATTTGTTGTGTAGGCGCTGAGTTAGCTGCGGCGATCAAGCGTGTGAAACCTGGCAGCAGTAGCTCGCTTCTTGGATAAATCCTGCTCGATCTTCGATACGACAGATTTGGTCGCGAACTTCATCTTTCCCACGACGTCCCTCTCACGTAGTTCGAGTAGCTGTTGATTAACCTGATCAAGAAGCGTTTGCTCTTGAGTGGTTTTAATCTCAACGAGATGTTCGAGCTGGGGGTTGTTTCGTGCTGGTAAATGGAATCTGCGGGCACAGCCTGAGCTGCCATAGCGTCCTTCTTCAGTGTCGTCGCAACAAAGCCAACGCTTAGCCCGGTGCATCATGCAGGACGCGGGCACTGCTGCGGGTCCGGACGAAGCATTTCGACGGGTCTCACACGTTCTAACACAGGCAAACTCGTAAGTGTCGGGGTGGTAAGTACACGAGTAGCGATTGTTCTGTTCCTCGGAGTACTTCTGCCGACACAATCGACATTGCAACAAGCGTCTCTGATGGTCGTGCATGATCGACAGTCTTGTAGGGATAGTGGGTGGCTTGATCTCACGAACCAGACCTTGCTGTTTCAGCAGCGGAGAGCTGGTTGTCATTTTGAGTTTCTGCTTCTGCAGCAGGAGTTCGTGCTTCAACTTGAAGGAAGCACGCACCCTCGTGCGCTCAGACCACAGCTTCGTCCACCGCTGAAACATGGCCTTCAGCAGTCGATGTCGCGACTGACCGAACATGAGCTTATTCAGCTCGGCTCGTCGAAGCCTCAAGCGTAGAGCACGTCGCCGTTTCGTTTGCAGCACGCTCACCTCCTTACTTTTAAAGCGGCGTTCCTCTTCCAGTTTCTTGATCTGCTCTTGTAGTCGGACGATTTCGCGTTCGCTACACTCGACCAGTGCCCGTCGTATGATAGAATCGGTCAACAGAGCGAAGTATTGGACATGTAGTCGGTCACGCAAGTACGATGTTCGGAAACGCTGCACGCGATCGTGAAGCACTTCAGAGTCGATGGTGGCGTTCTGGTTGTGTACTCGCTTGTACATCAGCATCGCCCTTTCCTTCTCCTGAATCGCTCGAGACAGCGACGTATCAGCTTCTTCTATCCGTTTCTTGCATTTGTCAGCGTATTCTCTTTTGGATTTAGCGTCGTTGACAACGTGCTCTCTCTCCTCCTGAATTCGTTTTAGCTCGGGTAGCATCCGCTTTAGATTTGCTTCCAACGGAGGTGCTCGATACTCCCAAAACTCGGCTCGTTCAATCGCATCCATCCATTCAACCTCGGCCTTTGAAAGCGCGTAAAAGGTTTCCACGGTCGCGATCATCTGCTCCTGCACCATTTTAGTCTCGAAAGCTCTGCGTTTCTCCATGGCAACTTGTTGTGCTTCACGCAGTCTTTCGGCGATGCGACTGGCCTCCAGTTCGGCTGAGACTTTTCCTTGAGCCAACTGATCCGCGACGTACTTGTCAAACTGACGCTCCAATGCTTCGGCCAGGGCGTCCGCGATCTCTATCTCTCGGATCTGCATCGATAATTCATCTTCGATCTTGATCTGCCGCCACTCGCGGTGCAGACGATGCTGCTCGTTCTTGCCGAGCTTGATTTCGAGACGACGAGCCGCTTTATCATTCACGCGGTTTCGGTCTTCGACCATTTTTGAGTACTTCGTCTTCATCGCCTCGAGTTCGAGCTGTCGGATGTACTCCCGCATCTCCACTTCGGCGTTCGCCATTGCCTTCCTCTCCTGCATGTACAGCACCAACTCTTCCAGGTAGAATTTGCGGCATAAGCGCTCTTCTGCTAACATCTCCTTACGCCTGGCCTCATGTCGAAGTCGTTCCTCTTCAGCAAGTCGCCGAAGCTCTTCACGCCGCGCCATCTCGTCTCGAACCAGCTGAAGCTTTGCGTACTCCTGTCGCCACGTAGAGTGCAGCAAAGTATACTTCTGTTTCCTGGAGATCCATAATCGATCCAGACCCAGTAATGGAGCCATCAATGCACCACTGGGAGCACTCGCTTGGTCAGTGGCTACAATAACAGTACTTCGTTTTGAGCGAAGGAGTTCGTGGGCTTCGTGTTTACCCTGCTTGGTCCGCTCCACACAAACCTCTTTTGTAATAGCTGCCAACAGTTCACCATACACGTCTTGAGCCAGGGAGGCCACACTGATAGCGTTCCGTTCGTGCAAACTTTCGGCTCTCAGCTTTTTCTCCTTAGCAAGTAATTGTTGTTCAATCATAGCCATCGCCAACCGCTTCTCACTAGCTCTCGTGGCTCGCTTAGTATCAAACCGACTTGGGCGTTGTGTAAGCGGTCGGCGTATTCGAGGAGGATACACTCGGCCTCGCCGTTGAAGGTGCAGAGCCTCCTGACGAGCTGATTCGATGCTTCTCTGTCGCCCCTCCATCTCGTATACGAATTGCGACTCCAACTCGTCGAGACAAATAACATCGGTAAGCAAACTCTCCTCCTTCTCCTTCTTCGCACGCCACGCCACGATTCCTTGTATCTGATTGTCTTCAATCTCCATTTTCTTCCGTTCAGCAAGCTCCATCGCTCGTTTTACACGAATGAATTCGTGAGCGCATTCATCTTCATCGGCCATAGCAAAGCCCTCTTCCTCTCGGTAAATGGCTTCATAGGCTAGAATCTCGTCCATGGGGATAAACAAAGTCGCTTCCCAGTGCAGGGGGCTCACCACTACACAGCTATCTTCTGTTCGGTAATAATTGACCTTCACAAATCCGTACTTCGTTCGCAGAATCGAGTTCTGCGTCCGACAGTACAATCGATTCATCAGCGAATCCACCTTGTTTCGCTCCGTCTCAGCCTTCTCAAGTCGCTCCTTTGCTGTTGTAAGCTGCTGTTTGGCAAAAGCGAACTCCCCCTGGATTCGCTTATAGATTGCTGTCATTTCGTCACTGCTTTTGATGAGAGCTGGGGCATGAAACTCTGAGAACTCAGCTTCTTCCTCCACGCCTTCAATCGCGTAGTACGCAGCCTAAACGAACAAAGAAAATTCAGGCTAGGTCGCCTATAAGTGTAACTCTTAGTAGCGGTTCGTACCTCTCGCTCTTTCTGAGCCGCAGTCAGCGCCAATTTGGTCTCCTCAAATCTCTTCAAGACTGCTGCATCTTCCTTGATTAACGCCACAGCTCGAGCATGGTCGGCCTCAATCAGAGGTAGTTTCTTCAATACCGTCTCGTTTTCGCGGTTGGCGTTCTCCAGAAAAGCTCTCTAAGCAACACAAAAAATGGTTACTCCATCCCCGTGGATGATCTTGTTCATACCAGCGGGCTTACCTGTATTTCAAGCCTTCGGGTGCACTCGGCGTGCTGTCGGAAAATCTGCTGGATGCGAAAGTTGAAATTCCGAAGTCTGCCGTGGAAGAGGATTTCATCCTGGTGGGAAGCACGGTGGATGTCTTGAACCAAACGAGGATACAAAGGGTCGGAGCTATCCGCATGTTCCAGCAAAGTCCTCCGATTGATTCCATGGCGATAGTTGAAGTCGTCGATGGACTTCGGATCCAGACGGTCATACAGCATGGCCTCCACCTCCTCTATCGATCGCGCTTCTTTCTCGAGCCGAAGCCGCTCGTTCTCGACTTTGTGGAGATGTTGTCCACTCGTGAAGCGGAATGCAATTCCATTTGTCGCTTGTGCACGATGAATCCGAACATCTTCATCCAGCGCAGGGTCTCCCCCGCGCGCGTGTTTGGGGTCATCGCACGACTTGGACATTTCCTTCCCGCATTTCTTGCACTTCATTCCGAAATCATACTTCGTCCCCCACGCTTTCAATTCCAGGTGCTCGCATTCAAACGCTCGCTCAATTGCAGCTTGGAAGTTCGGGATACGCAACAACTGCTCCCTTGCTCGCTGTTCTTGATTCGACTTCAGAGCTGCTAACTCGCGTTCGTTGGATTCGTGAACCTCCTTCATGAGCTCCTCCTCCTGATGTATTCGGAACTCCCGTTCTTTTCTTGCTTTAGTACGCTTGTTAGTGACCCGCTTGGTCTTCCGTTCCCAAGTTTTTCTAACCAGCGCGAGCTTTCCATGGACAAATTGTCGCGCAAAACTTTCTTTCACCTCGTGTACGATCGGATCAATATTAACAGGGGAGGCCGTCGTCTGTTGCAACACGTTAAGTTTCCGCTGCACTTGGAAATCGATCTGAGATGACACCGCCTCGTTGTATGTCGTTAATCGGATCGCATCCGCGTAAAACAGTTTCTCTCTGCGAGCCAACTCCTGCTGCATCTGCTGGGATAGCATTCCGTCCTCTTTGGCCTCTCGAATGGCTGCTTCGTTCTCTTCTTGGATGTTCTTCTTGGTCTCTTGTTGCAACTGCTCGATCTTCGCGTCCTTGGTGACTAGCAGCACTCGGGCTTCTTCCTCCTCGCGCCGCCATCGGCGCAGGGTCCTAGCACACGAGCTCGACAAGAAAACGGCATTGGCATTGTCTAGCTGGAACCATTCCGTTTTCACCTGAAAGTTAAAGTTATTCGTTTCTGCAGTGTTGCTTGAACGACCACAAAGCTGCGATAAGAGAAAGATTCGGTAAATAAAATGGTGATTTTTGTTTGTGTCATTGGTATCGTACCTTGTGCATAGCGTGAAGCTTCATTCGCGCTTCTCGCCACTCGTATCGAACACCAACTATCATGCTCTCCTTTCGGTACGATCCCGTGAGAGTGTTGCCTCTACTATCAACCTGCGATTTAAAACTACAATAATCGCCCAAAAGCCTCTGCACAGCTAACCTCTTGGGTTCCATCAGGGCAGATTTTCGTGCTTGGAAATCCACCCTACAGCACCAATATTTTAGAGATTGCATCACCATGGCAAGTATCTCAAGACTCACCTTGACACTTCTTTTCGTTGTCCCTGAACAGAGTTATCACTAATTACTCGGGTCCCGGCCGCCAACATCTCGCTCTCACTGACGCGGCCTTGCCGAAGAGCAATGCTGTAGTCGATTTGAACTGCAATCTAGCTCAGTAAGAGAGGGATCAAGATTGTAAGACTCAGCTGGAACTTGTCGACTCAAAGTAAAACTCACCTCCTTCTTGATCTCTCCACGCAACATATTGACATAGTCGGCACGTTTAAATCTCTGGAAATGGCCATGAAAGAGCGTGGAGTCCCACATTTTCGTCTTGCTCCGTTCCACTTGGATCAGTTCTTGCATCAGCTCTGTCGCCCGCTGACTACTTGTCTTCTTCGACTGCATGCGCAACGTCTTTACCAGCTCCGACACAAAGTGCTTCTCCTTCTGAAGAAGACGGGCTCGATTATCTTCTTCGCGAAAATCTTCCAAGTGTTCTTCATATCTGGCCGTATTGCTCAGAGCGTAACGAAGTGTTTTGCGCTTTGGGTCAGTGATACCTCGGTGGGTGATCTCCAAACAGAAGCAGAGCCGATATCCTGAAAACTCAAACGTCAAATCCCCAGTCCGCAAGATCTACATCGCAAACTGTCAGAATTGAGACCGTAGACTCGTCAGAGTGTAGCTACGTACTTTGCCGCCGAGATCTCGGAAGGTGTGGTGCTGTAAGGAATCTGTTTCCGGCCCGATGTATAGCTTCCAGTCTTCTGTAAGTTTGTCCAGGTCTTTCGCAGCCTCAGCAGAGTCGTTCATTTCAGTACCTACTCGCTGGACGCCAACGTTCAAGTGAATAGTGTAGAAGCAGCGCTTCGGAAGGTGAAAGCAGCCCGTGATTTTCCCCGTTGTCTCCCCCTCGCTCAATGCAATCGTGTGGTGTTCAGCGGAGTATTTCAGCCCCATTGATTTCTTAGGCATTTGGTGGCTCCACCATTCGATCGGACCTTTCAGAGGGAAAATACACTGGCGTAGCTTGTTTCCATCTTGCTGCAGTCACATTAGCCCGTTAGAACCTCAGCAACAAAGCTCATTCTAGGTTTATACGTGAACGTACATGATACTTTTGAATTGCGTGGACAATATCGCTTCGCAGTGCAGTGTTCTGGAGATCTACGAAGCGATCGCGCACTTCGACCAGGCGAGCTTTCGCACTATCCAGATCCTGCTCGGCTAACGATCGAAACTCGTTGACCTTCCATGCCTCGATCGCCTGAATCTTCGCCTTCTTGTAGTGTTCATTTACAGGTGCAACTGCACTTTTCAAAATCTCAAACTTGCTCTCCATCGTTACTTGGTTCAGCAGCTTGGTGGGGTCGATGAACGGCTTCGTCATCTGGACGGACATTCGATCGGCTTCCTCGCCCTGCGTAGGGATTGGCACGCCTTCTGGCTGAAAGATGGCTCTGCCCACAACCACTGGAAGTTCATGCCGTTCTTTCTCGATGGCATCTACCTGGCTTTGGATTTCAAGCAATTTGTCTTCTGCCTCTCTCAGCATCGGCAGAAACGAATCCTCTGAACGATGGACAATCTCAGTTCGTTTTTGAATATTCGAGATACGAGAATCCAAATCTCCGAGTTGCTTCATGTAGGCAGCTCTGCGAGTCACGAGCGTGTGGAACTGGTGCTTCTCGTGCTCCGATGGGTCTCTTCGTGGCGGACCGGCCAGCACCTCGTTCAAATCGTTCTGCTCCGCCCTGACTTGTCTGATTTCCTGCAACAAATGATCTTTTCGTTCGAGAATCGTCCTCATATCTAGTCCCAGATTCGCCTTGGCCTGCTCAACCTGCTCCAGCTTTTCACGGAGCATCGTCACTTTGGATTGGATCTCCAGAAGCTCTATTCGCCTGTGCTCGTTCTCGATGATAAATCCTCGCGTCGTCGAGACTCCTATCGTGGATTCATCTTAACCAACCCATCAACAGTTAGCATTTCGATCGCAGTAGCACATTTACAGATTTCGAGTTTGAACGTACCAAGGCCGGTTTGGTTACCTCCTTCAAGTGCTGAGTTCCATTCGCCAGGATCGTAGGCCGTATCGAAGATGCCGATCGACGACGTTGTCTGTAGCCGCTCGAACGCACGCTTTGCATCGACGCTTTCTTCCTCCTCGACCATGCGGATCTCCTCCTGCATCTCCTCCACTCTCCTGTCAAACTCCTCCTTCCTCTCCTGCTCGTACGTCTGCTGCTCTGCGAACTCCCGCGCTTCCACGAGCTGTTTCTGCCAGAACTTCATGTTTCGCTGTCGGCGCTGCACCACTAGCTGCTCTGCTTTGCGCTCCTTCTCCTCCGTCTGTCGCTTCTTCTCCTGCATCGCTTTGTCGATCCGTTCGCGTCGACGCTGCTCGATCTCGTCCAAGATCTGCTCGTGCTGCACTCGATCCGCTTCGGCTTTGAGCTCTTGGAACCGGTTGAGCAGTGGGGCGTGGCGCTTGTTGCGCTTCTTGAGACCGAAGTGCAGCTCCTCCTCCATCTGCCGGGCGTCGTCCAGCTCCTCTCGGACGCGATCGTGGATTCTTGAATACTTCATCGTCTCTGCATCCATCTCGTGCACGTGGACAACATGCTGACGCAACAACCGACGGTCGCGAAGAGGAGGCAGCTCTGCGTACTTCCAGGCCGTGGCCAGCGCCTTCTTGCCCTCCACCATCGCGACCTCCGTGTAGTGGCGAGCGGCATCCTTGGCCTGGTCAACCAGAGGTCCGAGCATCTGGTAGCCCTTCATGAGCTCCTGCTTGTCCTCGAGCTCCCCCTCCTCGTCTTCTTCTTCGTTGCCGGCGTCTTCTTCATCCCACAACTCTACACAAAATTCACGAAAAGGTCAAAGTGCAGCAACGAGAGTTGAGTAGTTTTCAGCCGACGTACTCATCATCTTCTGCATGGTGAAGTCCTGCGCCGCCCGACCACGAGAGACCCACTCCGCCAGCGCCTCCTCTCGCAGCTCCTCTTCGTCCTCGTCCTTCGCCTTCGCCATAGTGAAGTCACCGGGTAGATGTTGATCAAAGGCTCGAACTTACGCTTCCAGCATGGCGACCGATACCGACCAAACTGCCTTCGCGACGGGTCGCCACCACAATACGCAGCGTGTATTACACGAAGTGCCTAACTAGTTTTACCATGTTGGCAACATGACGACAGAGCTACTAGTCGATGGTAGTAGTTGCAGCTAGCGCATCCCACCTTGGAGTTTGATACCGATTCTCAACTCATTGCGGCAATTGACGGGGTAAGTCGACTATATCAAATCCATAAACTGCATGAGGATATTACAATGGGTTATTGCAGCAGAACTACGACTACAGTTTGTAGTTGGGACGCCCCGGTGTTTCCCATCGTTGCTGCAGAGTCGTAGTCCTCGAATCGTCGACCGACGTGTTGCTCGATTTTCTCGGGACGAATCAGCTACAAATTCAGGTGAACGAACCGTTGCTTACTAGGGCTGTGAACTCTGACGTATTTCAGCTCGCCCACATTACGTAGGAATGACGCAGAGCCGACCAACAAAAAGTAGACGTGTTCCGTGTCCATCCAAGTGCCCAACACGGACGGTCAGAAATTCAAAAAAGCTCGCGCGACGTCTCCTCAACTTTCATGTCAGTACTATCGGTCTCAATACCTTGAAATCCTCGATCTACCTCATCCAACACGATAAATACCGGCCCGAGATCTCGCGCCAAATTGTAGATTAATGTCCCCGCGTCGACGTTGTCGGGCGCGCTAAGGTAATCTGGTAGCTGGGATCCATCAGGCAGCTCCAACTGGGAAATTCCAGACCTCGCAATGGCGGCGTTGATGACTCTATCCAGTGCCGTCTTTAAGAGTGTCGTTCTGCAATCTCTCGCACGGACAACGGCAGCTTGGTCAATCTCCACCATGATCGTACGGCACGAGCACGAGGAACTCTTTAAAGGGTTCAACAACGAGGCATCCCTCGGGCCACTGCTCGCAACAACATCGACCTTACAAATTCAGTCTTGCCGAGACCGCGCTCGTTGTCTGCCAGAGCTATGGGCCACGCATCTGCTCGGCTGTGGTAATTGGCTCCGATGAACACCGACTTGTGGACGCCGCAGAGCTGTTTCACAGCTTGCTCGCGGTCGACGAAATGCAGCTTCTCATTCTGGAGCGACAGCGGGATCTCGTCCGCAAATTTTCATTGCGGTTTCGGAGCAGCGCGTGACTGCAGTAGATTAGGCGGGGCTCGCAGCGCCGACGAGATCTTCACCACCACGCGCACAGCCCTTTTCCAGCTGCAAGTTCTTCATCTGATACTTCGACCCGCATGTTCTTCGACAATTTGACTGCGCGGAGCGGCGCTGTCCCGACTTTCAGCTACTCCATACCCCTGGTGTCGTCCAGACCGTTCATAACGTCATTTACCTACAACCACCAGCCTTCTGCCGTCTTGGTCAGGAAGAGCTGCAGCCTCGTAGCGTCACATTGGATTGCGAGCTGGTACTTGGTCTTTATTGTGTTTTTCAGGAGATCTACCGTTGTCCACTCCTCAATAGTGATCGAGCCAACATCGTTTGCTCCAAGGACCCAGCAGTTTAGAAGCACGACCATCCTCGCGATGTTTCCGGCACGCTGTTGGCGTGTAATGAAGCTAAGGCCATGTGTGATCGAGGGAGCTGACTTTGTAAGATGGCTACACCGCACGTTGAAGTGGTCTCCTGTACCCATGTGTACCGTTTTTCCGGTACCGGGTGACGTCACAAAGTTCAGACTGGACCAGACCGTGCCTCCGAGCCCGAGGTCTCCTAAACTCAGGTCGTTCTCATCGCGTCTGGGGCAGGCAGAGGAGCTCGAGGCCATGTCCCCGTCGGTTGCCAACTACAGCGCCGTGGACGGCGTGGACCGCTGGGCCACTTCTGGGCCCAGTATGCGCGTGACGAGCGACGCCGCCCGCCCCAAGTGGCACATGTGGCTGCGTCTAGCCGTCCTGGGCTTCCTGCTCATCAGCGCGGTGCTGCTACTGTCGCTGCTGCCTGTGCACGCGTACCTGGTGGCCGTCACGGCGTGGGTGGAGGCCCACCTGGTGCTGGG
>JAHWLF010000057.1:0-25615 GCA_024679295.1 Phytophthora parvispora
AGTCGAACGAAATCCGTGATGATATCAGCCCCCCTGGCTCCGTCGACCATACACATCGTGATCCGAGCGAAAAATGAGGACCTCTCTTCCCGATGCGGTACTCATGATTCGGATCAGTAACCTCCTTTTGTTACACTCGGTCAAACTGGCCATTGCGTTCAATCTCACTACCTAGACTCCCCAGACCGTGGGCAGCATGGTACTGTTACTGTAGCAGAATCAAGATGTTGCAGTCTGGAGCCACGTTCTCGCTTGAAAGCATGATACTTAACACGAATCGTCTCTTTGCTACGCTGGATAAATCCAACCGTTCTTATATTTGCCCCAGCGAAGCATTGCGACTCTCTTCCTTCTCTCGGTATGCGTCCATCCCTTCAAGTGGCAGGAGGGACACCACTCCTTTCTTTTTGCTCACCTCGAAGACTCGAACACGTCCAGACGCTACGGCGTCTTCTTCTTCCTCGGAATCCTCGGCGCTCGGGCTACCGTTCGTGAGGATATCCAGAAAATGCAAGTCGTGCGAGATGAGCACCACCGCTCCTTGATATTTACGCAGCGCCTCGCCAAGCAACTGGATCGTGTTCATGTCTAAGTGGTTGGTAGGCTCGTCTAGGAGCAGTACATGCGGCGGGTACGGGAACGTGGCCCAAGCTAGCCCCACTCGCACCAATTGTCCACCCGACAATGCGTGCAGTGGGACTGCCACAGCAGCACGACCGGTGATTCCAAAGCTGCTCAGATGCCCACGCATTTTACCATCGTTCGCGGGGCCAGCGTTACTTCCTGCCACTTCACTTGCCACGACTTGTGAGGAAGCTTCATCAGCTTGAAGCCGTGTGCGCAGCAGTTCCAGTGGGGTTAGCCCTCGAGACCACTCCTGGCGCTTAAAATCCTCCACGTTATGCTGCATCAACGATGCAATCCGCGCGCCATGGAAGTACTCGACCTTACCGCGCTTTGGCTCCAACCCACGACTCAGCAGCTTCATGAGTGTAGTTTTACCAGCTCCGTTGCGCCCGACCAGGACTACCTTGTCACCATAGTTGATCGTGAGGTTCAGGTTCTCTAGAACAAGTGGCACCTTCGCCTTCTCAGTCATGGCTCCTGTGTCGACTGAGTCATACCGGAACGACACGTTCTCAAGTGAGATCATGGTAGTGTTGTCCAGCTTTGTAAGGTTTCGGATCTGGGGAGGACAGCTGGACAGGATACGCCAAGCTGAACTAGCGCTGGTACCGCCTTCGGCCTCGTCGTACTTGGCCTGGTCCTCGGCCTGATCGCGATCTGTTAAGAAATACCCGATGCGGTCGCGATTAAGTTTGAACCTTGTGCCTTTTGCACTTCGCTCATTGCCAATGCGGTCCATCTTCTTCTTCTTTGATGCTGCAACATGCATCTTCTTGTCGTCCTTTGAGCGCAAAGCCTGTTGCGAAATTTTAGACACCATCGCACTCATCTGTTCTGTTTTCTTGTCCAGTTTGGTTTGCAAACGAGCATTGAACTGCCTTTTGGACGCCATCGCTTCTTCGAATGCATCGTAGTTGCCGTCGTAATAGGCCAGGGTCTTGTCGTATCCACGGAAGAAGATAGTCTCTTCCGTCACCGCGTTCAGGAAGAACCGATCGTGCGAGACGACTACCAGCGTCACTGGACTCACCAGTACGTCTTCCAAGGTCAATAAGTAGTTCTTCAGCCACAAAATCGACGGCATATCCAAGTGGTTCGTGGGCTCATCCAGCAGCAAGAAGTCTGGCTCCATGAACAGAACCCGCGCAAGCAGAATGCGAACTTGCCAGCCCCCACTGAGCGACGACAGCGGCGCGTCTTGCTTAGCAGGATCGACTCCCATACTCGCCAGAATCCGTCGGGCGCGTGCTTCCATTGACGCTTCGTCAAGTACCTTGAGTGCTTGCTGGAACTCCTCCATCTTCTCGTGAATTGCACGCAAGGTCTTCGCCTCGTTAGCTGTGACCACGCTCTCGTGCTCTTCATCCTCCGAGAGCGTAAACTGCAGTCTCTGTCGTAGATCCGCGACTTTGTGCTCGATTTCCAGGAGCCTCAGCCGGGCGTCCTTGCCGAGCATGCCACTTCTCTTGATGGCGATCTTGCTGGCCGCTTCCTCTGCCAGCTCCGCCTCCATCACCTGGATCGTCAGCAGCGCGTGCAGCAGCTCGGCCTTGTGCGACGCGAACTTGGTCTTCGATCCGTTCTCCTTCTCCTCTGACCCCACCAGCACCTGTTGCAGCACGTCGATCTTGTGTTGCAGCTCACTCACTCTCGAGTCCGCGCTCAGCACCGTGTGCAGCACCGACTGCTGCGCCGACTCGGGCGTGAGCGACGACGTGTCCAGCTGGTTCACGTACAGGATCTTGAGCGACGTCGGGAGGCCCTCCACCAGCCCGTCCGCAAGCGCCGTGAGCAGCGTGGACTTGCCGATGCCATTGGGTCCCACAAGACCGTAGCGAGAGCCGTAGTTGAGCTTCAGTTGCGTGTCCCGCAGCAGCTCCACGACCCCCACGGGGTCCCCAGACCCACTGGGGGGCGCCGACCCAATGGCGAGCGTGAACTGGTTGAGCAGCACGTTCTTGCCGAACTCGTCGAAGGTGACAGTGTGGAAGCGGCTCTGCTGCGACGTTGCAATGATGACCGGCGCCTTGACGGCGCTGGCATCGGCCTCAGACGCGTCGGAGTCGACGCTGGCGCTAGATTTCGTCACCATGGAGGACGCCTGGGACTTCTTGGCGCGCGACTGGCCGCGCTTCAGGCTGCGCTTCTCCTTGCGCGAGAGCGAGGCCGAGAGGTCCAGCGGTGTGTTGGAAGCGGCGCTGCGGCCGCCGTCCAGGCGGTGCATCGTGGGCAGCATGCCTGCAGCTATGATACAGTCGTTGAGGATCCCGAAATATGTGACGTGGTACGAATGGAGAAGGACGGGTACCGCTTTCGTGGTACCGCACGGAAGCTTCGGTGAAGACGCTCTGTGGACACGCTAAGTTTACCTGGATACAAACTGGAGGACGTATACTTAATGAAGCACGTTTAAACACGCGCAAGTTGAAGCAGAGACACGATCCGCTGCGTGAGCCTCGCGCTCGTGTTTTCGCGGGAGTTTTTCAAAGTCAAACCCCTCGATGCGCGCCAAAAGCCCGCCAAAGCGCGTGCTCGCGCCCAAACCAGCATCTTCCGCTCGAAAGCGCGCCAGATTTCGGGTAGGAATCGCCGGAATCGCCTGCATGTCCGCCACCCCGACGTAAAGAAGTCGCGAGATAGCATGACTTGGCGGCCAACCAAGCCTCGCCCTCCATGCCGTTAGTACTCGCTGTCAAAGTTGCCATGTCTCCGTGCCAACCTCACTTCCCATTCGGACAAGTGTCACCAACGCCCCATTCGCACCAACTCATTGACTACCATGGCCCCTTCCCGTTCCGCCATCGAAGACGTCTACGCCGAGGTGAACCCCGCCACGGACGTCAAGGCTGCTGGCCTGCCCACTCTGAACAAGTCCACGGCCCTCGCTACCGCCGCCGCACCGGTCATTGACGAGTACCTCGACAAGATCACGTGGAAGGCAGCGGAGAACTCGAACGTGACGTTCTCCCTGCAAGGTCTGAGCCAGCACATCGCCACCAGCATCGTCGAAGAGTACTGGCTACACAAGCTCTACTCGGAGAAGGTCCGCGAGTACGTCAAGGAGAACCGCTTCCACATCCACGACTTGGGCTATTTGAGCGCCTACTGCTCTGGCTGGAGCACCGAGGACATCCTGATCCACGGCTTTGGTGGCGTGCCCAACAAATTGCAGTGCCGTCCGCCTAAGCATTTCAACACAGCTCTCAACCAGATCGTCAACTTCCTGTTCACACTTCAGGGAGAAATGGCCGGCGCTCAAGCCCTCTCGAACCTCGACACCTACATCGCCCCGTTCATCCGCGTGGACGAACTCAGCTACACGGACGTGTTCAAGTTCATCCAATCGTTCGTGTATTCGCTGAATGTGCCGACCCGCAGCGGCTTCCAGGCCCCGTTCACAAACATCTCGCTGGACTTGGTCTGCTCGAGCATTTTGGCGGAGCAACCGGTGATCATCGGCGGCAAGCAGCACCCCACCTGGGTGTACGGCGACTTTCAGGAGGAGATCGACATGTTCAACAAGGCGTTCGCTGAGGTCATGATCCAGGGCGACGGCAACGGGTCCATCTTCAGCTTCCCCATCCCGACATACAACCTGTCCAAAGAGTTCGACTGGGAATCGCCGCGCTTCAAGCCCATGTGGGAGATGACGGCCAAGTACGGCGTGCCGTACTTCGCCAACTTCATCAACTCGGACCTGAACCCCGCGGATTTCCGCTCCATGTGCTGCCGTCTGCGTCTAGACACCCGCAAGCTCCACACTCGCGCGGGCGGCATCTTCGGCGCCACACCATTGACTGGTTCACTCGGAGTTGTGACGCTAAACCTTCCTAACTTGGCACTACGCTCGAAGTCGGTCCCCAAGTTTTTCGAGATCGTTAAGGAGACGATTGCGGTCGCCAAGGAATCGCTGGAGACCAAGCGAAAGGTGATCGAGTCCAACATGGAGCTGTACCCGTACACGCGCTTCTACTTGAAGAGCGTCCACCAGCGTGCCAAGAGCTACTGGGCCAACCACTTCTCCACGATCGGAGTTATCGGCATGAACGAGGCTTGCTCGATCCTGCTGGGCCGTGGAATTTACCACAACAAGGACTTCGCTGGCAGCGTGCTGCAATACATCAAGGATGAGCTGCAAGAAATCCAGCTAGAAACCAAGCACCTGTACAACCTGGAAGCCACCCCCGCCGAGTCAACGTGCTACAAGCTCGCGAAGATCGACCACGAACTGTTCCCGACGGCCAAATTGCCGGAGTTTTACACGAATTCGACAATGCTGCCGGTGGACTCCACCGACGATTTGTTTGAGGCGCTGACCCACCAGGAATCGCTGCAGACGGAGTACACGGGTGGCACCGTGTTCCACGCCTTCCTGGGCGAGCGTCTGTCAAGTTGGACGCAAGCGCGCGACCTTGTCCGGTCGATCACCACCACATACCGAATCCCGTACGTGACGTTGACGCCGACGTTCAGTATTTGTCGCACCCACGGCTACCTCGCTGGCGAGCATTTCGAGTGTCCCCAATGCGGAGAGAAGGCTCTGGTCTACTCACGTATCGTCGGCTACTTCCGCCCCGTGTCCGACTGGAATGCCGGCAAGAAGGTCGAATTCAGCATGCGCAAGATCTACACTGCGATCGAGAACGAGCCGATCGATTTCCAGATCGGAGGCTTCACCAAGACGACGTACACGGATTTCCCCGGCAAGCCCGTGGCGTCGATCCTGTTCACTAAGGGCTGCAATCTCAAGTGCGGGTGGTGTCACAACAGCGACCTGGTGAACGAAAAGCCCGAAGACTTGGACCCGCACGCGATTCTCGACTACGTGGCATCCACGGAGCATAAGAGCCTGGTGATCTGCGGTGGTGAGCCGACCATCCAGTCCGGTCTGATGCCGTTCCTGCGTCGGGCAAAGGAGCGCGGAATCACGGTCAAGCTCGACTCAAACGGCAGCAACCCGAATGTGCTGCAGAAGGTGTTCGACGAGAAGCTCGTCGACTTTGTCGCGATGGATGTCAAGGCTGACCCTGAGCGGTATGCGGAGGTCGCGGGCAAGCCGCTACGCCCCAAACTGCTGAAGAAATCGATCGACATCATCAAGAAGTCGGGCGTCAAGCACGAGTTCCGTACGACGGTGGTGCCGGGGCTGGTCGACATCGAGGACATCGCCGTGATTAAGGGTCTCATCGGGCAGACTCCGAAGCTGCAGCGATTCCGCGCGTTGGAAACGTGCATCGATGCAAAGTTCCGTAAGCACCAGGAGCACAGCGAGGAGGAGTTTGAGAAGATCGTCAAGACTGCAACGGCGTTGTGAGCGCAAAAGTGATCGTTTGCACATTTGAATTCTTAAAAATGAAAGCTGCTGTTAATTTGTTGTGCAGTCCGACTAATGTCATCTCAAGTGAGAGCATGGACTTCATGATCATCGCACTGGGTGCACATCAGAGTCAAACAATTATTTCTTGAACGACAACTTAGCTAACCTAAGCTTTTACCGCTCTTCATCCTGTCAATTTACTTTATGCGGACGAGTTCACCGCTTCGAGGCGCATCATGAGCGGATCCATCATGCCTAGAGAAATGCCCTGCGTGTAGGCCACGTTTTGGCCAGGCTCAGGGATCATGTGGAAGCGGCCGACAATGCTAGCGATGACGATCTTGGTCTCGACGAACGCCAAGTTCTGGCCCACGCAGATACGGGGACCAGCGCTGAAGGCGCAAAACTTAGTCGCCTTCATCGAGATGATCTCACCCGACTCGCTGTCAATGAACCGCTCCGGTTTGTACTCCAGAGCGTCCTCGCCCCAGACACTTGTTAAGCGGCCGGCGGAGAAGAGGGCGATGCCGATGTCCGTGTTCGCTGGCACGAACGTGCCATCCGGGAAGACCGTGTCCTTGATGCAGTGCGTGGTGATCAGCGGGCCCGGAGGATAGAGACGCAGGAGCTCGCGGATGCAGGCCTCGAGGTACGGCACCTTGCTGATGTCCTCCACCGACGGGACGTAGCTCTTATCAGTCGCAAGCTTGGGGATCTTGGCCAACACCTCGTCACGCAGCTTGGCCTCAACGCGCGGGTTCTCACTCAGCAGGTGGAACAACCAGCCCATGCAGTCGGCGGTGGTGTCGCGACCAGCAATAATCGACGCGACTGCGATGTTGCGCACCTCGACGGGGTTGACAGTCTGGCCGCTGGCCTCCATTGAGTCGAGTACGATCGAGACAATATCCTTGTCGGCCAGCGCGGCAGGACGGCCGGCCTTCATCTCCTCCACGCGGTGACGACGACGCTCGATGGCGTCGGCAATGATGCCCATCAGATGCTCATCGATCACGCGCACGTTCTCCTTGAGCTTTTTCTCGTCGCCCACGTTGAGCCAGCGGCGCAGCTTCCAGTACCACATGGGCTGCTTGAAGCGCTTACCGGCCAGGAACTGGGCCTCATCCATCGCCTCTGCGAAGGGCTGGAAGGCGCCGTCCATCGACCCCATCTTGGCGCCGAAGCCGATCTCGCCGAACACGTCGAACGTGTAGCGGTGCAGCAGGTCGAACACGTCGAGCGGGGTCTTCGACGCTGCAGCGTCCGCTAGGATGTCGCTGAGCTGCACCGTGTACTTCTGCACGAGCGGCGTCATGTGCTCACGCAGCGCGCGCGCGCTGAAAAGGCCGACGACCACGTTGCGCTGGCGCTTCCAAGTCTCTCCGTTGGTCACGACGATGCCGTCGCCCAACATATCGCAAAACACGTCGTGGATGTACTCGCTCTTGGGGAAGATGTCGAACTGCGTCTTGAGCACAGCCTCCAGGTGCTCAGGCTTGGCGATGAACATCATGTCGTCCTTGCCGGGCAGGCGCACAATGAAAGCCTCGCCGTTGGTGGCCGCGAATTGGTCGGCCAGCCAGTCGTGCATGCGCGCAGCATTGGCTGCCAGCTCGACGGCGTTTCCCACTACGGGCAGGGTGCCCGGCAGGATGACGGCGTTCTTGACCTTGTCACCCTTGGCCTTAGCGGAGACCTTGGCGGACTTGGCCCAGTACAGCGTGACGAGCAGCGCCGCCGTCACGAGGCCCGGCACCACGGGGGACTTGAACATGGACTGCAGCATCCTCGGAACGGTGGCGACTGGAACCGGTCGATTGCAATGTGGCCGCGGGGCAAACGAGGATCGCCCAGCTCGGCGGCAAGAGGATGACGGCGGGACGGACGACGGTCTCCGCAATGCATCTCGACCGCATCGCAGCGGGAAGCTTCCTCGCCGTCAGGTTGTGAGGACCTGCTCATGCTCGTGCTTGCGTACGCCATACGATTTGCTCTGCGCATGGACACCGACGGAATCGTCTGCAGGTTTCGCGCGGCGCGGCATCGGGTCAAAACGCATGGAGGCTACCGGCCCAGCAGTCCATTGTGTCTGGCGGTGATGTTACGCGGAGCTGATAACTTTCATGGCCATCGGGTGTCAGACCCACTGTAGTGATCGACACGTGTGCCATGGTACTACGCTACGCGAAAGCGGATTCCTGAACTTGTCGTGGGTTAGGATTTCATCGACCGGAGCACTTCAACTTGGCTCTGCGGTCGGGGTGTACGTTCAAATACTGCAAGGGGTTCTACTACTTCCGTGTACTCTACGCTGCGCGTTGTGCGCAGACGGCCTCGACGCGCACCAGGAGCGGGGTCTGCATGCCCAGAGTGATGCCCTGCGTGTACGCGGGCTTTTGGCCCGGTTCCGGAACGAGGTGGAAGCGGCTCAGGATGTTCGCGATCACGATCTTCATCTCGAGGAACGCCAGGTTGCGCCCCACGCAGATGCGCGGGCCCGCGCTGAACGCGCAGAACTTTGAGGACGAGACCTTGACGACCTCGCCGGTCTCGGCGTCCAGGAAGCGCTCGGGCCTGAACTGCAGCGCGTCGTCGCCCCACACGCTCGTGAGTCGGCCGGTCGTGTAGAACGCAAGCCCGATGTCTGTGTTCTTGGGCACAAACGTGCCGTCTGGGAACACGGTGTCGCGGACGCAGTGCGTGGCGATCACGGGGCCCGCAGGCAGCAAGCGCAGCAGTTCTCGGATCGTGGCTTCGAGGTAGTGCACCTGGTTGAGCTCCTCGGCGGAAGGCACGAACTCCGGGTCTGTCGCGAGCTTGGGCATGTGCGTGAGCAGCTCCGAGCGCAGCTTGGCCTCGACACTCGGGTTCTCGCTCAACACGTGGAAGAGCCACCCCAATGCGTCCGCCGTCGTGTCTCGGCCAGCGATCAGCGCGGCGGTGGCGATGTTGCGCACCTCCACGGGGTCGACGACCTGGTTGTTGGACTCCATGGAGTCTAGGATGATCGACACGATGTCCCTGTCCGCAGGCTTGACAGCGTGGCCAGCCTTGATGGCTTGGTCGCGCTCTTGGCGTCGCTGAATCGCGCCCGAGATGATCCCCATCACGTGCTCGTCGATCACTTGGATCGCGTGGCGCAGCCTCTTCTCGCTGCCGACGTTGAGCCAGCGCTTGATCTTCCACTGCGCGTCGGGCTGCTTGAAGCGCGCCGACACGATGTACTGGGACTCCTCGATCGCCTCGGCGAAGGGCTGGTACCGTCCTTCCAGCAGCTTCATGTCGGTGCCGAAGCCGATCTCGGCGAACACGTCGAGTGTGTAGCGGTGCATGAGTCCGAAGGCGTCCATGGGCTGCTTGGACGCCGCCGCGTCCTCAAAGATCTTGCGCAACTGCACCACGTACTTCTGCGAGATGGGGGTCATGTGTTCACGCAGCGCGCGAGCACTGAAGAGGTTCACGAGCACCCGGCGCTGTCGCTTCCACGTCTCGCCGTTGGTGATGACGATGCCGTCGCCCAACAGGTCGAAGAACACGTCGTGGATGTGTTGGCTCTTGGGGAAGTTCTCGAACTGCGTCTTGAGCACCTCCTCGATGTGCTCGGGCTTGGCGATGAACATCATGTCGGACTTGCCCGGTAGTCTCAAGGTGAACGGCTCGCCGTCGAAGGGGACGATCTGGTCGGCGATCCAGTCGTGCATGCGCTCCGAGTTGCTCAGCAGCTCGAGGGCGTTGCCTAGCACGGGGATCTTGGACGGCAGGTAGCGGACGCGCCTGGCCTCGCCCTCGAGGGTCGGCGGTTCGGTCGTGCCGGTGGTGCAGTAGATGGCGACGGCGACCGCAGCTGCGACGAGGCCCGGCACCACCGGATTGAAGTAGCTCAGCTTGTCTTCGAGGAAGGACTGCAGCATGGTCGGGTCGATCGATCACCTTGCGTAGCGGAGACTCGGACGGGGATGAATGAACCGCGGGAGATGGCTCGAATTGAATTGCGCTCGTCGTGCGGACGAGGCGGTCGGTTCCGTTGTGATGTGAGCTGCAGCTTGCAGGCTCGTGCTCATGTGCGTTGGCGTAGAAGTGTCGACGAGCAGAGCTGGGCGGATGGATCGGCCTCCAGATGGGAGAGCCAAAGACATGACCCGTCGAGTTGGGATTGCGGCGCGAGGAAGCAGGTGGCCCATTTCGATGGGGAACGTTCCTGCGCTCGCAACTACACGCGCGTGCAAGCTCTTGTCGCCGAAGGTCGAGATGGTCTGACCCGACACCTGGACCGAGAAAAACGCAGACCGCCGTCGTCTACTTTCAACCACGCAGTCGCGGCATTGTTGTTCGCGTCCGAAACAAGCAAAAAGGCTACGCGTTTGAGCAGGGCGGAGCTTCACTCAGCACTTGCACTCGCAGCACTATTCGAGGGCGACAAGCAACTACACTACTAAAGTTTGAAGCCCCAGGCATTTCCATTGCGAATTCCTCGCTACGACTACTGAGCACTTTGCTTTTCAAAGAAACATCCAACAGGCGTGAGTGGAGATCCAGGTTTTCGATGGCTTCAGTGGGGTTGCAAGCAGAAATCAGTCCAGGACATTAGCACATTAGCCCGAGAACCAGCACTGAAAATCCGGCGCTATTGAGAATCCGTTGGCCTTGCCAAACGAGCTGAGCCTCGGTCACTATTGATTTTACTCGGAACAACGCAAGATCCAACAAACGATTCGTCAAAGACATCGCCATGGGCTTGATGCAATCGAGGACGGAGGGGACTACGGAGGAGGCGAACGACCAGGTGGTAGATATTCGCTGGTGGCTCAGCCAGCGGTTGCGCTTGCTGGACACCAATGACCAGCCCAGGGACCGAAAACATTTTCTGCAAGTCTGTGTGAGGGAGCTATGCTGGCAAATCCAAGCCTTCAACTACGAGTGCCGGTTTTTAGTCATGCTAGCCGATGTTGGACGCTTCGTGGGGCAGATCACTCGGACGATTGAGACCATTCTCGACGTCCTCGAAATTCGAGAACCTCAAGTGCGCGCGTTCTGGCATCAGCAGTTTTTGGAGGAGAGAAATCGCTTGATGAAACACCACGAGGGTTTGCTTGCGAACGAGATGGTGTTGGCGCTAGCCATGGGCGATAGGAAGCAGCAGCTGGAGGTGCTGACGCTAATGAAATTTGGGCTGGACAAATTCGAGAAGGTAATGGCACCACGCGAAGTGTTTGTGATTTCACGGACGTATGTCACGATAGCACGTCTCTCGGGCCTTGGAGATGTCGAGGTGCCGGGCTGGTTCTCGCCCAAGGGAAACAGAGCGGTTGCTATTGGACTGACCAAACTCGAGGAAAGTGAAGAAGAGTGTGCAAGACAAGCAGCTCTTTGGTCGCGACTGAATCACCCGAACGTGCTTCGCTTTTATCACGCGTGCCACGTTGGCGTGCCTCGCGTCTGTCACGATAACTCGGTGGAGTGGAAAGACTTCATACGCCTTCGGATTAAGCCGACGTGGAACATGACGTTGGGCTGGGCTCTTGGCCTTCAATATCTGCATGGGTGTGGATTGGTCTATGGCAAGCTATCGGGAAACGCATTACACCTCTTGCCAAGCACCCGTCAGGGTGTTTTAAGCGGATTGGGATTACAGCAGTGCTACGAAGCCGATTCAGAAACCAAAACGGAAGGGAGAGAACCGTCTTTCAGTGACGAAATCGCAACATTTGGGCATCTTATCTACGACTTCGTAGTGACACTTCGATTCTCCGAGTTTGGACCACTCGTCTACGACGTTGTCATGGCTTATCGTGATGTGTCATACCAGTCTCCGTCGCTTCCTGACCTGAAACCAGAATGTCTAAGTGACGAAGAATGGGATCTCATCACGAGAATGTGCGGAACTGAGAGGAGGCTCTCGATTAACGAAGTTGTCCACAGGATGGTGGAGCTGGGCAAGCAGGAGGAGAAAGAAAAGACCGCAGAAAGCAACACAGTTGAGTCAGCGCCTATGATGACGTTCGATCAAGTCGCATCCTACTTCATTGGAATTAAGAACCGAACTGTTGATGACATTCTTCGTGACATAGGCAGCATGTGCAACCAACTTCCAGATAATTGCGCGTTGTACGAACGCCTCCAGGAGATTTATACGCAACTTCGCGAATTGCAATCTCCAGTGCCAGTTACACTAGTGGAGAGCTATGTCGAAATTCTGTGCAGAGCGTTCGAACAAGTGGAACAGCGGTCGCTGGGCGGCCTCAGTTTATCTTCAACGGCTTCGGATTCGGCTCTGCAAGGAGATTACCGCATCCAGCTTAATAAACAGGTGGACAGACTCATCGCTCAGAACCCAGCGATCCTGCACAGATTGCAGACGCACGACTGGCGCTCGGAGTGGGGTCGAAGCCGGCAACGGTTCCGCGAAGTAACGGGAAGTGTAGGCTCGGTCACTCGTCCTCCATGGTTCTTGTCGCCCGTGCAAGTGGAGCGTGGGGAGTATATTTCGCGTGGGGGTTTTGGTGCCGTGTTTCATGCAAAATGGTTCGACACTCAAGTTGTAGTGAAGCAGCTTCTGATACGTGAGGAAAGCAGTGGGCAACGAGAGGACTTTCAACACGAAGCGAATGTATGTTTCCGTCTCGACCACCCCTGCATCATCAAATTGTATGGGGCCTGCGATATCGGTCATCCATTTTTCGTGTGCGAGCGTGCAGCGAATGGAACGCTCCCAACATTTCTTAAAGCCAATCCTGACCACCGCCGCGGGGTGTGGAATTTGCTTATTCAAGCCGCGGAAGGACTGAACTACCTCCATGAAAACGGCATTATTCACGGCGATCTCAAGGGAAACAACATTCTGGTTTGTGAGCTCTCGGTTCTTGACAATTTTGTCAAGATAACGGATTTTGGTCTATGCAACGTTCAGGGCGCAGACGGTAATGTACGCATATCTGGAGCGATCCGATGGCAGGCACCCGAGCTTTTAGACAAGGCGCGACCTACATATGCGTCGGACATTTACTCGTTCGGGATGTGCATTATTGAAGTTGTGACTGGGAATTATCCGTGGTGGAAGATCGCTGATGACAGCGCTGTCGCGAACCACGTTAAGAACGGGAAGCTTCCTTCTCAACCGAGTGAGTTCAACGAGAAGCAGTGGCACCTTATCAGGCGCATGTGCTGTTTAAATCCTGCTGAGCGGATTTGCAGTGGGGCGGTGGTTGAGTTGCTCAAGCAGTTGTGTTGGGAGCGGTAGATTAACCTAGCTTACCCCGTGCTTTACTTTCTCAAGCGCTTTTCATGACACCTCTCCTTGCCAACACCTTATTTTTCCCATATATTGCGATGAAGAGTAAGGAGGACACGGCTAAACGCTGCGATGAAAACTGTGCAGGGGCTCAGTCGCGTGGATGGACAGCGCAGAGTTCAACTCGTGCGAACGGGGTCAAGGCAGAATCCTCCCTGGCAGTCTCTAGACGATGGATTAGATAAGCTCGTGGGCAAATTGGCTGGGCACGAAGGAGAACAAGTTTTTGTTTTCCAAAAATGATTTCTTCGCCACGAGGTTAACGGCAGCCTCAATCTTAACATACTATGGGCTTGCAAGTCGCCACAGAGGCTAGATAATGTAGTCGGTGTGTATTCAAAACCGTGTTTGGGCTGCTCGTGCATGTGGTGGTGATGATGAGGGGGCAGTTAATTGTTGATCTGCGCAACTTTACGTGACGGACAAGGAGCCAAATACACTGAGACTGTACGTGCCACCCTTTTGATTAGTGAGGACGGTCTGTTAAGCAAGCAGAGATCAATTCAGTTTGGTATTGATACCGACGGTGAGGAGTGGCATTCAGCACGCATTGGAATTCAGAACGGGTATGAGAAGGATATGTTCATGGAAACGATGCAGTCCAGTAATGGATTAGAGCGACTACAAGAGTTCCTCAAAGGCGCAAATTCAACCCGATTGCATCAAGGATCTGAAGCTGGATGCTGCTTCATCTCTGATTGCATCAAGGATCTGATGCTGGATGCTGCTTCATCTCGTTGCCTAGGTGGGGAACAAGTCATTGTGCAGTATCTAATAAGCTCGCAGTTGCACGAAAATCTCCATGACTAAACTGTTTGCAGGTGACAACTAGTATATTCCACAATTTTAAAACTACTTCAGCGCGCTATAGCACCCGGACTCCTGTACACTGTACCTACTGTAACAAGCCAAAAGTGGCAGACAATTAGTTTTGCTAGAAGTAGCACTTGTCTTTTCAATTACTACAGCGCAGAATTGAGCATCTTATGATAGCCTTTGGTGCGGAACAACCGTATTTTTAGTGGAGGCCTTACCCATCTCAGCACTAATTGCTGTTGTTGCGTATTTCACATTTATTGGGGGCGGCAACAAGCTTGGACGAGATCGCGAATCAATCGCCGATGCCAATCGGCAGAAAAGAAATCGTTCCACATGCAGATTTCGATGCGTTAGCGGATCCAGAAAACAAGGAATCACCTGAAACATTGGGGTCTAATGCGCAAGTACGTGAGCCTGCAGCAAGAGAGCACTCTACAAACAGCCCAAGACGACTAAAGACCCCGAAACGCCGAGGGAATTCTACTGCACGATGTGGACGAAGATTAATGCGACGCTATCACTTTTGGAAGAGTGAACACATGTATTTGGGCCGGTATTCCATCGAGAAGATGATTGCATTTGAAGAATATCAGCGCTTGGCCAGCCCACTTCGAGTGTTCGCTGTCGTCGCATTAACTCCATTGCCTGCATTGATCGTCGTTTTACTGCTAGCGGCTATCCCGCTTCAGAGCCCGCTGCTCTCCGCAACAGAGAATCCCGCATACTTTATACAGTCGTGGCTCTCCTTCAGCGTAGTAACCTTTGGAATGCTGCTCTATATGCGATGTGCACTCGCGCTGCCGCTAAGCGTCTATTCACACCAACAATGCGCTTTGATCTCTGTACTCACATCGGGTGCCAATGAGCTGGTGATGTATGTGGTGTCAGTAATTTGGCGATTCCCGATACCTCTACGAGATTATCTTGGTGCTCCTTCGTACACGGTGTTTTTCATCCTTTTCCACGTGCTTATTCTACGAGGAAAGCTGAGTCACTTCTACTATCGGATACGAGAATACCTTCCATTGTATTTCGCTCAGGTGTCAACTTTCTTCGTGTTTGAAGGTGTTGCGATACTCTTCAGCAACTCCCCAGTCTCGGTTAAAACATTCATCACTATCTCGTATCCAATGTTGCGGGCTGTACTGCGTCGTATCGTAAGAAGCTTCTCACACTCTCTTGAGGACATCAGCACGGAGACAACTATCTGCGTGATCGAAATCTTCGGTTCGTTCTTCCAGAACGTATGCCTGCAAAGCGCTTGCTCGATGTCACTAAGCGGGTTCATCATTCTCGTGGATTTCAGTTTAGCGATACTGGAAGTTTGGCTGTACCTGGATCATAAATTCGTAGTGGATGGGCGGTCAACCACGCGCACGGCCATCAAAATTATCGAGCATGCTTTTTTTCCTGGTTCTCTTCGGAGCCGCACAGCGAAAAGATCTGGCAATGAAGGGGACCGTACGATTGGAAATATTTCAAGTCGAGGTGTTTCTGTAGCAATCTCCGTCACCGAGATCTCTCAAACCTCGAAAAAAATCACGGCACGTTCATCATCCAGATCGACAAGAGCATCAACGAGAACATTAACGAGAATGTCAACTAGGTCCATACGAAGGCCTATATCAAAGGTTGCATGTTCACCTGAAAAATCAGTTGATGTTGGCTCCATCGATCTCGGCGTTACAGAGGCTAGTCAAGTGCCTGCAATCATGCAGTCTTCAACAACTTCGCTTGCTTCTTTAGCAACGGTAACACCGAGGGCGAGGCAATCATCGATTGACGACACTGACATTGTTCATCGCCATCACGTCAAACTTCTCTCGCAAACACTTCAACTTGTTTTTGCCTCCGAAGTTTTGATATTTGCTGAGTACTCGGAAGTCGCATGCGCCTTTATCTATGGTGTCTACTCTCTCACCGTCTACCACATGCACAACTCGAAGTACATTGTCCCGTTTATTGGACTACACAAGGACGAATTCTGGGCTTCTATCACGAACTCAGCTGTCTATACTGTCTTAGAAGGTTGCACAGTGATATTCCTTTTCGTGTTGGTTCGCGCGAAGTTTGGATTTTCGACATTGTACCAACTTGCCTTCGTGTTAGAGAAGTACTGGATGAGTGTGCAAGGCAAAATTGTGGGCTCCTTCACTCTAATTTTTGTACTCAATACGGTGCATCAAGGTAAACATGTTATATGCTTTGGTTGTTGCCAATTCGTTAATGAGGGTATTGTACTTGTGCTTCCTGACGTAGGTACCGATCTGTCGCTGAAATTCAAATGGGGGCAAATCATGAAAGGCTCTCCATGCTTGCAGTAACAAGACAGGTCATGTGTTGCATCAATTTCAAAGTAGAGGGAACGTGAATTGTTCTGGGTTCATTAGTACTGCGAGAACGACCAACGCTTTCGTCATTGCTTTGTTGAGCTACCATTTGAGATAATTCACGTAGCGGGCATGCCGGAAAAGATATCCTTGTAACAAGAACGGATGATGGTAGTGACGCAAAATTACATTCAGGCCAGTGGTTCAGTCTTCGAGAATAATTTTTATCGACACGACAGCGATTACATCAGAAAAATCCTCATTTCAACACAACATGTAGAAACCTGGGATTCCAATGCTGTATTAGGATCTGAATCTAGGAATGGAATTGAACTGAGATCAGGAATATGGGGTTGGCGCATTCGCTTGGATAAGTCAGCAAAATATGCCCACTAAAAATTGCTTTCTTCGTCCTCAGACTGTGATCAGCCATTAGTTGTGAGTCCGTTTTAGAAGGAGAACCATCCCATTTTAGAGCTGTGTCGTCATGGAAGTGACGATAAAACAAACCGTTCCGGAGTTGCAAGCTGCTATGGGTTAAGCCATTTCGCTAGTGCCGACATGGCAAACGTACGGTCAAAGCCACCAGGCATTGCTGATGCAAACATGACATTTGTTGATACGATTGACGCCTCGCCTGGGTCGATATGCCAAGGCTCCCATCACGCTCACAGTAGAGCGCGGACCCGACGTCCTTCAATTCGAAAGAACATAGCTCATCGCCAAGGCAGACGATGGATTCGACAGTACCACGAGTGGAAAAGCGCGCATTTGTACTTGGCACGATATTCGATTGAGAAAATGCTTGCGTTCAAAAGCTATCAGCAGACAACTCCCCTTCCGCATGCTTTGGCTGTCGTAACTCTAACTCCATTTCCAGCTCTGATCATAGTCCTGATTCTGGCCGCCATCCCCCTTCAGAGCCCATTAGCTTCAGCAACTTCGAATACGGTTTACTTTTTCCAGTCCTGGTTCTGCTTCAGCGTGATGACCTTCGGTATGCTCATGTACATGCGATGCGGCCTAGGACTGCCCGAAAGAATTTACTCCCATGGGCAGTGTGGACTGGTTTCAGTACTGACATCTGGGTTCAACGAACTAATCATGGCGGTTCTGTCAGTGGCTTGGCGCTTTCCGATCCCTCTGGGTGACATTTTGAGGGTGCCTTCGTACGCAGCATTTTTTGTACTATTTCACACTTTGGTTTTCCGTAAACAGCTTCGGTACTACCAGACAAGGCTTCAAGGATATATACCGCTGTACTTTGCTCAGCTCTTCACATTCTTTACTTTCTACGGTGTTGCTATAATCTTTGCGAATGGTCCAGTGTGGACGAAGACTCTAATTGCTATTGCATTTCCCTTGTTACGCCCGTTGCTTAAGGGCGTACTCAAACTGGTCGCGTGCTCTATCAAGGACATCACCACGGAATTATCTTTCTGCGCTGTGGATGTGTTCGGCTCCTTTTTCCAAAATGTCTGCCTTCAAAGTGCACCTTCAGCTTCTATCAGCTGCATTTTCATTGGATCGAGTTTGGCCCAGTCGGTGCTGGAAGTAGCGATGTGTCTCGATCGCAAGTTTGTAGTTGATGGGCGCCAGACGACCAGAACTGCTCTTAAAATTGTGGAAAGTGCTCTTTACCCTGGAGCATTAGCAAATGATCTGGAGAAAGGAGGCGAGCACGACGGCATCACTGCAACAATAGCTCACGGGGGCATCTCGGTCGGGTTGCCGCCTCCTGACAGAGTCGCCAAATCAATTACTGTTTCAAAGCGCTCCTCGAAAACCAAGAAGATTGCCTGTATCGATCCACACTCCGCAATGTCTCTAGACGTGTGCACGATAGAACTCGGCGATATCGTCAGCCAAGACCCGGAAGCCCGCTCTCGAACTGCCGGGACACCGTCCAAATGGGTTACCACAATAGACGACATCGAGTTCTCGCATCGCTACCACGCAAAAAAATTACTACAGACATTAAAACTCCTGAGCATTTCGGAGGTGTTGATTTCATCGCAGTACTTCGATTTCGCGTGCTCAGTCATTTACGGCCTGTACGTGCTCGTGGTCTACCGCCTGCCCAACGCCAAGTACATATTCCCCTTCATCGGACTCACCCCAAACGCATGGCGGACAGCTATAATCTTTTATGGCATCTTCGCCGTAGTGGCTGTGTTCGTACAGCTCTGCTTTTTCATCCTCGTCGAAAAGAGATTCAGCTTCTCCACTTTGTACCAGCTCGCGTTCGTGCTGGAAAAATACTGGATGAGCGTTCAGGGCAAGTTAATCGGCTGCATGACGTTCGTCTTCATCCTCCACACCGTGCACCAAGGTACGCCACATCTTAGCCACCGCAGCCACACCCTCAGCACTATTATAACGGCCATTTATCTTTGACTCGCAGGCATGGATCTGTCCCTGAGGTTCGACTGGAGGCAAATCTTGGCTTGTTCATCCTGCTGAACCCTTCCTGCTGCTGTTGCAGTTCGCTTCAACTTAGGACGCATAAATATGCAGACGCAAGTCTCCGCTGACAGCCCACCCCATTCCAAGACTAACCGACCATGGTGCTCGACCTGATGGACCCTTCTTCTCTGCTATTGCCTCCTCCTGGCAAGCGGCACGACCAACATCTACCGCAAACTCCACTGGCTCGATTAAAGCGTGTCTGTCGCTCTGTGGCCGACTCCACAGGCACAGGCTTCGTGTACGGCACTATGTTCGGCTCGGTGCTGGCTGTGATTGAAGGAATGCGAGCAGCTCCGAAGGAGCAGAGACTGCGAGGCGCATTGCACCACGCCAAGGTGTTCGTGCCAGAAACTGCAGGGCGCATTGCCATGGTCACGTGCTTCTTTCGGGTGGCAGCGTTCGGGATTGAGGAGATGCGGGACAAGCGCGATATGTGGAATACGCTGATGGCGGCGCCTATTGCAGGAGCTATGGTGAAAGCTCGCCACGGACCGAGAGCGGCGCTTAATAGTGCATTCGCCTTCGGCAGCTTTGCGGCGGTCGTGGTCGCATTCAATTGGACGGAGACGAAGCTCATGCACCATAAGAGTTCGCCCGAGGAAGTACTGGAAGAGATTGCGTTCGCTGAAGAATTCGAGTAACAGCGAGCAGGATCAAATATGGCATTGGATTTTTCTCGACTTCCGGTAATGCGTACGTGCGGCGGGAATTTTACACCCAGCAAATACATTTTCTTGTTCCGCAGCACATGTATCGTACGTATTGTAGGACAAGTAGTGATAAGATGGCACCATGGAAAACGCTGGCCTCGTTCGGATTTCGCTTCGATACGTAAGTACCATCGCGTCAGCGCGAGGTATAAAATCGGATCTTATCGCCTTGTACTTTATCGATGCATAATCCCATGGGGTTTGGCGTTCCGGGCTATGATCATTTCGATATTTTTGTTGAGCGTGAACGCATGCTGTTCCGTGCGTCGTCAGCTTTGCTATCGATTTGACTCGCTTGATGCAATTTCGTTGCCTTTGCTTGTGTTGCCTGTGATTGTGGACCATGGCAGCTAAGCACAGAAGCAAGGGTGTCTGGCCCGTGAATGATTCGGGACGCGGAGTTGTATCTGAAAGCTCCAGGTCAATACCTGATCATGACCACCCCCCGTCACCAAGCTCAGCAGCAATAAAAGTTCCTGAACCGAGTGTGTTGGGCAGCAATGGAGCTCCACAAGCAAAACAACGACCCTTTGTTCGGAAATATGACCCTGAAAAACACAAGAGAAACCTTCTGCGCCGATACCACGAATGGAACAATGAACACATGTATTTGGGGCGATACTCTATCGAGAAAATCCTCGCGTTCGAGGAATACCAACGACATGCTACCCCAACTCGAGCCCTGGCTGTCATCGCGCTAACACCAATGCCAGCACTGACCATTGTTTTGGTGCTAGTCGCAATTCCACTTCAAAGTCCATTGCTTCCCGCGACTTCAAACGCAGTCTTCTTTGTCCAGTCTTGGCTTTCGTTCACGGTGATAACTTTCGGAATGCTTTTGTATGTGAGATGCGCACTTGCATTGCCACAAAGTGTTTATTCGCACCAAGAATGCCTACTCATTTCGGTGCTGATTGCAGGTGCCAACGAGTTGGTGATGGTGGCTTTGTCGGTCATGTGGCGTTTTCCAGTTCCGCTTCGAGACATTCTAGGGGCTCCTTCCTACACGATATTCTTTGTGGTATTCCATGTGATCATTTTGCGAAAAAAAGCTGCAGAATTATTACCACCGAATCCGAGAGTATTTGCCTCTGTGGGTTGCCCAGCTCTCATCATTTTTTGTGTTTGAGGGTGTGGCGATGTTATTCATGAATTCACCACTGTGGGCAAAGGCTGCCATCACAATAGTGTTCCCCCTGCTGCGAACTATATTGAAGCATGCAATACGGAGATTTTCGCACTCCCTGGAGGACATCAGCACAGAAATCTCTTTGTGTGTAGTTGAGATATTTGGATCTTTATTCCAGAACGTTTGCTTGCAAAGCTCACGATCGCTTTTGGTTAGCGGGCTTATTATTCTCTTGGACGTTTTACAAGCACTCATGGAAGTGCGCATGTACATGGACCATAAGTATGTGGTCGATGGTCGACTCTGTGTGCAGACCTCGGTGAAAATCATTAAAAGCGCATTGTTTCCTGGCGAAATCAACAAAGAAAAGAGACGATCGAATAGTGGCAAAATTTCTTACAAAGGTGTATCGCTCTCCTTGGCACCGACAGATGTATTCTCTCAGTCCAAGAATCAATCTAAAACAGTTGCTCGGTTCCAAAGGTCATCCAAAGTTGCCTGTCTGTCTAAAGGGTCATTTGGAGTGCTCGACATGGATCTAATCGAACTAGGCGTGTTGGATCGAGAATTAGATGTACTGAGTGCAAACCCGTCGATAGTTCAAGCACCTATGGTCTCGAGTACTTCGAGAACGAGGCGATCCTCTGTAGATGATGTGGAGATCACTCACCGTTACCACGCTAGGTTTCTTACGCAAACGCTTGAGCTCGTGTACGCCTCGGAGGTACTTGTTTTTGCGGAGTACGCCGAGTTTGTCAGTGCTTTCATTTACGGTTTTTACACACTGACCGCATATCATTTACCAAACGCCAAGTACAATCTGTGCTTCATCGGACTGTCTAAGGATGATTTCTGGAAATCGGTTGGGAATTGCGCCATCTACGCGTGTTTGGAAGGGTGTACTCTATACTTTTTCTTCGAGCTAGTGCGAGCGAAATTCGGCATTTCGGCATTGTATCAGCTTGGCTTTGTGCTAGAGAAATATTGGATGAGCATCCAAGGGAAGATCATCAGCAGCTTAGTGCTCGTTTTCGTTCTCCACACTCTTCACCAAGGTATGTAAGTGTCGGCAGTGTCACTCAATTCCATAGCCAGGTTATTAATTTCTTTTGAACTATCGATTCGATGGCGATGCTTGGTGTGCATGTAGGAACCGATCTCTCGTTCAAATTCGACTGGCAGCACCTTGTAAGCCCCAACGACTGCTGAAAAAGACCGTAGTTACCAGCTGACGAAAAGCTTCTGAGAATCTCATTTATAACTTTTATAAATGTACAAGCCTGATGGCGAGATAAGATTGCTGCAGCGGAACATTTATTTTTGCTTGTTTGCTTCGACATCTTAGAAGTAGAGCGCATGTTTGGATGTGTGACGACCTCTGCTTTTATCCCTCAGGGGAGATCTCAAACGTGTCGCCAGTCACCAATTTGCAAGCAACTCACCAAGCGACCTTAATCAACAATGTCTGACGAAGAGAACGAATCATGGACGTGCCCTTCGTGCACCCTCAAGAACGAGCTCATCGTCGAAGCATGCGCTGCCTGCGGAGCCACCAGCCCTCTGGTTCTTCAGAGCTACGCAATTGAAGAGCAAGCGTGGGCGGCTGGAGAAGCTGCTGGAGTTGAAGGAAGACGCTCTCAACGGGCGAGTCTCGTGTCTCAAGACTCGGACAATGCCACACCTCGTGGTGAAGACGACGAAGCGGACCCGTGGACTCAAGCGGAGTGCGAATGGGCCCAAGTTGAGTCTCGTCAGGACTCGCGATCGAGAAAGTAGAGTCACACGTCCAAGTGTGACCCCGACGCAGAGTAATAAGACTAAAGTATTCAAATAGAACTACCATTTCGCTGAGGCCCCTCTACAGGCAACTAAGTTGCGTCCTCCGTTCTCATCTTGTGGCTCTATCTTGTGTTGTCGAACATGTCAACAGCGCTATACCAAGTACTCTTCGTCTTCTTCTTCCTGCTCAAAACACCCCGTAGTAGCTACGTTCGAGTACCAGGCACCTGCGGATCGCTGAATACGCGTTAGCTGCGATGGAAGAGCCGAATACTCGTCGATGTCACCGGTCTCATCCGTGAAGTTGACAAAGTATAGACCGCGGCGTCCGGCGTAGCTGGTCCACTCAAAGTCGTCCATGAAACCCCACACCGTGTAGCCGATGATCGGGATGCTTTCCTCGTAGATGGCCTTGTGCACTTGTTCGAGATGCGTACGATGGTACCAGAGCTGGTCTGGGTTGTTGATCGTTTCGTTGCCGCACCAACCGTTTTCAGTCAGCAGGATATCAGCACTTGTGTCATGCTTGTGCAGGAACTTGATGACTTGGAGATATCCAGGAGGGTAGCCCGAGTCGCTGGAGCAGCTATCGGGGTCCATGATGCTTCCGTAGGCGTGGCGGCTACCTTCCGGGTTGCGCGAGTCGTCGACTCCGAGGTCTGAGGCCCAGCCCAGCGTCAAACTGGAGCAGTTCGTCTCTGAGCGCTCTGAATCGCAGTCTGTCGTCGAGTACGACGCGTAGTAGTTGAGCATCAGCAGGTCGTACGAGCTCTTCACCTGAGCACTCTGCTCGGTCGTGAAGTTCGGTAGACGATCGCCCACGCGTTCTCGCATGACTTGGGGGTAGTCTCCCGTTGTCAATGGGCTCAAGAACCAACCCAAGTGGAACTGGTTCTTGCGCTCGGCAGCAGCTACATCTTCGGCGATCGAGTCGTTCAACGGCACGCCCCAGTCGGAGTTGATGACGATGCTGATGCGTGCCGAGCTTCGAATGGTTCCAGCATCTCTCAGCTCGTGGAATTTCTCGACCGCCGCGGCGTGAGCGAGCAGCACGACATGAGCCACATCATACGCGTTCGTGGTCGAGTTACCAAGCTGCGGAGGGCCGTAGCCGTAAGCGAACCCGGTCAGGATAAATGACGCTGGTTCGTTGAATGTTGTCCAGTACTCCACGTCCTGACCGAACTCCTCGAAGATCAGTGTCGCGTAGTCGACAAAGTGGTCGATCATCGCTTCGTTGAGCCATCCGGGCGGGTCGAATGCCGACTGCAGTGTAGCTGGCAGGTCCCAATGGTACAGCGTCATGATCGGTTTGATGCCGTTGGCCAGCAACTCGTCCACCAGCGAGTGGTAGAATGCCAAGCCTTCAGGATTCGCCTGCATGCGCTGCGTCGTCTCGTTCCAAGACATGGCACGGGCCCAGGCAATAGAGAATCGAAAGGTGCCGTAGCCGTCGTTCTTCATGAGTGCGATGTCGCTGTCGTAGCGGTGCAGGAAGTCGTCGGCCACATTGGCGCAGGGCACGCCGTTGGACGTGTCACGGCAGAAGTTGTCCCAGATGCTGCGTTCCTTGTTGGTGGCATTCCAGCCGCCCTCCACTTGGTATGCCGACGACGCAGTGCCGAATAGGAAGTCGGAGGGGAAGCACAGTGTCGAATTGCTACTGCTGCCCCCAGCGACAGAGTTGGTGGAGCTGGAAGCGGTGGCATCTCCGCAGGTCTCCGAAGCCGACGACGCCGTCAACAAACCGGAAGCAGCCGCAACGATGCCCAGAAAGCGCAATGCCAGCATGTTGTACTGGTCGAATGCGCGCTTGGTGGTGAATTGGCAAATGAACAATGGAATCTCCTCATGGTTGAGGTGAGGTGGCAAATCTGCAAGTGCTGAAGTTGAAGGCTTCAAGCATAAACAGTTGGCTGCCGTGGATTTATTGTCATGACTGCAATGACAACCAATAGGCATTCTCATCACGACTGATCATTAATGCTCAAGGCCATTGAAATGTCCGAGCCGAAACCTACGATTTTGATAAAGAGGAAGTCACGAGGGCTCGACTTTAGGCCAGACCTCGTTGCAAGCACAATTTAGTAACACTGGGTAACAGCAGCGGGATCAAAACTTTGCTTTGAATTGTACGGCTAACCGCTTCTATCACTGAAATTGCCAGCACTCTACACGGTTTCACTCACTTTTCTCCTCTAAGCGCGTTTGACCTTCGGTGTGAGCGACTTGCTGTACATGCGAATAAGCGACGCCGTCATGGTGAATGCCGACATGCCCAGAATCGCTGCTGTCTTCCACCACGCGTGGTCGTTCGCCCGCTTCACATCTTCAGCCGAGCAGCCTTCGGGCAGCACGACGCCGTCTACCGGGATACTATCACTAGCCACCGCTGCACCCCCCTTGCACTTTTGAATTACCTCGGACGCGTTCAACGACAAGAAACCGTAGAGGAGCAGGCAGATCGTGGCCAGCACAAAGGCCACTCGCTTGCCGAACTGCGCCGAGTCCAAGTGGCGGTCCAAACTCGTGCCGGCGTGGCGGTACACCACCACGCGCAGTTTCGTGACGGTAAAGTCGGCATGAGTCCCTGCATCCGCGATCGGCAGGCAGCACAACTCTCGCGAGGATGACACCACCACCTGCCACGTCGGGCCGTACGCGAACGTCAACGAGTGCTGCAGCATTGAGCTCCTAGTTAGCACCCGATACACCTCGGCTCGTCAAAATTTATATCTCCATCAAAACCTGCACCCCACCTTGAGCGCGTGGGCGATATTGGTCTCGCTGTCTCGCACGCCCTCGTAGTAGTTGTAGAGCCTCTTGGCCTTGTCAATCACGGCCTGCTTCATGTCGTCCTCCATGTCGCTCTCGAACACCACGATCTTCCTCTTGGCATCGAGCTCCTCACCGTCTCCCGCCAGAGCCTCGTGCTCCTGCTTGGGCTTGGCGCCCACGGCGGGCGTCGTGCGGTACAGCAGCACCTTCATCTTGCTAGCCTTGCTGAACAGCAGCACGCACGCGCCCTTGCGCTGCGGCACCACCATCACAGTGTCAGGGACCTCATAACAAATTAATTATAACATGAGAGAGAACGCACGTAGCGCAGGTCCACGGCGAAGTCCCCGCCCGCGAGCACGTGCCAGC
>JAHWLF010000058.1:0-25501 GCA_024679295.1 Phytophthora parvispora
ACGGACGCGTCGCTGCGCAAGCACGCGCTGAACGACGCCATGGCGCTGCTGCGCGAGCTGTGCTACTTCTCGGTGAACCTGGCGCTGCAGCTGTGCGACAAGGACGGGCTCGTCGTGTTCCTGTTCCAGCTCATGGGCGACGTGCGCTTCTTCGACAACGCGTCGGGCCTCGTGGAGGAGATCCTGGCCGTGCGCGAGGAGAGCTTCGACCTCAGCCGTATCCGTGCGTCAACCGATGCTGCTGCTTTGTGCTGCTGCTGTTCGAGTCGCTGACGTGTTGTTTGCTGCTGCTTTGTGCTGCTGCTGCCAGCCAACTTCCACGCCATCATGCAGTCGCTGAGCTCGAGGCAGCTGGCCTTCTTCTGCCGGGTGCTGGCGCTCGTCGTGTTCGAGCCTGAGGACCGGCGGCTGCTGGAGACGGCCAGTACGTGGTGGGCGCGCAGCGGCGTGCTGGTTGATGCGGAGATTAGGTGCTAAACTGGTGCTATTGTTGTTGCTGCTGCGTGCAGAGGTGATCAAGTCGCTGGAGCTGCTGAAGCTGCGCCGCAACCGCATGATGCGCGCGGACAACATCGTCGACCGCAACCACGCGTTGATCTTCAACTCGCCGCTGATCCTGCAGCGGCTGCTGCGAGTGCTGCAGGTGCAGAACTTTTACTTCGCGCTGAACCCCGTGTACGAGCCGTTCTCGTCGGAGCTGGCGACGTCCGCCGAGTTTGCCACGCTGCTCTACCAGACGAGTGACCGCAGCGACTGGGACACCATTGACCGGCTCGTGACACATCCAGCGCTCGGGTCATCAGGAGATCTCACTATTCTGCACAGGCATCACCAAGCTAGAGCTGCTGCGGCAGCTGCTGCCGCTCCTGGAGACCCGAACTCGGCTTCGTCATCTCATCCGCACCAGCACCCGTTCTCGGTGGAGACTGCCATCCTTCGGGACTTGATCTTCCGCAACCGATCACCGGACCAGCGCGCCCGGGAAGACGCCGAAGCGCAAGTCATCATGAAGTCGATCGTCTTGGCCCCATACCGCGTAGAGGTGCTTTTTGTTCTCTGCACCCTGCTGAATGGCAAGCGCAAGGTCGATTTTCAGGAGCGCCTAGCTGAAATGGGGCTCGTCAAAACGCTCAACACGATGTTCGACAAGTTCCAGTGGACAACGACGGTGCCACCGAACCCAGCACATGAACCCCTGCACGGGCCTGGTTGCGACTGCAGTCTTGACGCGTCATTGAAGATTCAATTTCTTCGGCTAATTCACAATTTTTGCGACCGCGACTATAGCGACAACACCAGCAAGTTGCTGTTGCTCAGCGAGTACGAGGTGCAGCTTATGAACGATGGCGGATCGACACCGATCAACCTTGACCACCCAGAGAAGGGTCTCTTGTCCAAGATTATTCATGCACTCATCGAGCAGCCAGTAGATTCGATTTACCGCTTCTGGCTGGCATCGTGCGTAGAAGCATTTTTGCGCCGTGCAGCTCCCAGTGAACAGCTTTTCGTGGCACGCACTCCACTGCTGCAGGCACTTATTACCGAGATTCTTAGCGGAGGCGCGTATCGTTCACAGGGCAGCTTCCAATCAGCCTTCGATCTGTTGGGAGAAATGACCAAGGGCAACTGGGAAACACTGCAGCTTTTCCACGGATTGCTGAGCAATACGCAGTTTGCGGCTTTCATGGGTTCGTACTGCTTGTAAATGCGTGTTATGAGATGGACATACTTCTAACCTGTGTTACGTGCATTGTTGCAGAGGTTGTGATCTTAAATTTGGTGGACTCGAACGTTTTCATACGATCGATGCTACTCTCCTCGGAGAAGTTTGCCAAACAGCCCCAGAGCGGGACGTTTGGACTTGCGGACGACTACGAGATGGATCGCATGAGCGAGTTTCTGACGGTGAACCTGGTTCGACTACTGCGGGATCTCATGACAATCGTCACGATGGACGACATCAACCACGAAAATATTTGCTGCCTGAACACAGCTATCGTCATTCTCGTGTTCCAGCATCGTCGACAGCGACTTCCAGCAATCTTGGAGGCACTTCGTGACCATGAAGACGTGTCCGGCAAGCAAGGCTACGTGTGTGACAACTTCCGCGGCCTGCTGTGGTTCTGGATCCAGTACTACACACCTCGTGGCCGAGATCGTCTCGGACTCGAGCACTCTAGCGAAGTGAAATTCGAAGAGTGGCGGCATGTTGTTTCGCTGCTGTGCGCCGATGACGGATCTTCTACTGCCTTGCTGTCAGCCCCAGCACGCCTCCCACCGTCGCCGTATTCGCGACTGTATGCTTCTTCGCGAGAGAGGTGCACCTGAACAATATCACGATAGCCCCGCATGCTGCGAATAGCGCACAGCCTTGTGAACTCCAGAAACGCATAATACAGAGCTGGTTGCTCGCTCAGAAGCAGCCTTCACGGATGTGAACGGAAAGTGAATTGGTCTTCACCGTGACTGCCGAGCGACCTGTTGGGTGTGTTCTGGAACGGAAGATGATGGGGTTTGCTGTATTTTTCGAATGCTATGGATAGGACCTTGGTCGGACTTCACCTATTTTGAATGGACTTGCTGCCATTCGGACTCCGCAAGTTAAGCCCATACAGGTAAATACTGTTCCTGTCCATTTGACGGGAGTCTTCCACTGCAGACTTCAGATAAAGGACAGAGTATGTCACTGCAGCGCCCGCTGACAACTCCGAAAAGGGGTCCATTGTCAGGGATTCAAGTGCACCCCGGTGACATTCAGGCTTCCACTTCAGCTGGACTATCAACGAGGGTTCTTGAGCGAGTCACTCTCCGTGATCTTACTACGGGGCTGTACCATTGGGCTACGTGCTTGTTCATCGTAGCACTCGTGTGCTCTCAGCTACTCGGAGCTGTATGGAATTCCCAAACATCAACGAGGCATGTGCTCTACGGTCGGAGCCCGACACTCGGACCTTCGCAGATTGTCGGCACAAACGACGTCCCGTATCCAGACCGTGTGGTCGCGTGCGTCCGCAGCGGCAAGTCCTACGAGCCCAAACTGGTGAGCTCTCTTCTAGCTGCGCCCGGAGTTTCGGCCATCCTTGAGGATACAGCTGGCACAGCGCTGCATGGCTATCGACTCCGACAGCGCCGTGTTGCATCCGTCACCGACTCGCTCGACTCCGCGACCCAGGTGGCGTACGAGGCATCCTGCAGGCTGATCGCGAACACCATCGACAACATTTTCGACGCGTGTCTAGCGCTGGGGTACACGAACCTCACGCGCGACAGCCTGCGAGTGGTCGACGACTGGGACAGTAACAGCCTGTACATGCTTCCCGACACGCTGCCGATTCTGATCATGCCGTATTCGGACAATTCACCACAGGCGCGACATGCAATTCCAACATGGGAAGGTGACGCCTGCATGTTTCGTCTGCAAGATGCATACGCTGCTAGTGGTAGCTTATCCAAGATGGCAAGTTTTCGAGCGGTGAATCGCAGTGTTCGCTTCGATCGCACTGCGGAGTGGCTAAGGCGTCCCGGAGGACGTTGGAAGAACGGATGGTATGAAGACCTAGAAGGCATGCGCTGGTATGGGGACCTAACTAGCTCCGCGCCAGGGGCTCCTTACTTTATGACGTTCCGATTGTTTGATATGCGGACAGGAACGGAGAGGGACTGCTCAAACCCGAGCGACTGTGAAGCTGCAGGTAAAATTGGTCGATGGGGAAACAAGTTCATTACGTCCAGCAAGTCTCACAACTTTAACTCGGCGTATATTGCCAACGGAACGGAGTTTGGGCTGTTCATCTACGAGTCGAACGAAATAACCACAGTGCGCACAGTGTTCGATTGGGAGACGCTGCTTTCGAACTTATCGGTTGCATTGGTGCTGGTTCGATGGATCATGGGGTTGGTATCTCTCCACTCTGGGGCTCTTCGGGGCAAGAGTCAGTGGTTCAGTGGTGGGATCGGGTGTGTCTCGGGGGCAGGAAGCTTCATGCTTCTACCGATCGCATCACTACCTCGCCTGAAGATGACGCTGGCGGCTTTTTGGACGGTGGGCTGTCGCTTTGAGGGGCAGCAAAGTGCACTATCAGATGCATGGTTTGTTATCTACCCGGCCATCGCACACTTCGTGCTGATCTACTTCAGCCTGTTAAACATGCTCGCCAAGGCGCTACGGCGGCGAATTTCGGACGTTCTGTTCACCCCCACAGTGGCGGCGCTTTGCTTGCTGCACTTCCTCCGGTTAGAAATCGCCGGTTCTGGATGGCTGAGCGGTATTGATGGTCGCATTCCGACAGTGGTGTTCTCCGACGAAGTTGATAAAATGCAGTTGGCTGACTACTTTACAACAGGCATTGCCTGGCGTATGAACGGACGTGTGAGCCTCATTTTCAGTGTGAAGGTAGCTATCCTCCTCGTCAACCTGTTGCCACTATTGTTGACTCATTCATTTCCAATAACCAAGCGGTGTACGAACTTGGGCTTACACGGCGTGGAGAAGGCTCTTGCATTACGAGCGAGGCATGTTGGCGGGCTCGGGCAATCGCTGACATACATAGTCGCTGAGGTCGATCGAAAGAAACGCCGCGTATCATCACAATGTCTGGTCGCGGCAGTGAGCACGCTCGGTGGCCAAAGCAGCTTCGATGATAGTCGGCAAGTCGACAGCGGGTCTAACGAGAACTTTACCAAGGTGACCCCAATCGTGCCCCTCGTTCAAGTTGGTGTTCCCAAGAAACATACCGAAGAGGTATCTCGTGGAATTGCGCTAGTGAACAGCTACGAGCTCATTCGGCTCGGGTACCTCGTGTTTGGCGACAAGTATCTCATCACGTTTGACGAGTGGGATTTGCTTTCTTCGATGGCGCCGTTCAAATCCTTTTGTCACTTCTGGAACCACCGCGTGCTTGTGTGGAAGCTTCGTCCTGTGACTACCGATGCCGATGCTGAGATTGCTGGTGGTCGTGCTCTTCAATGGACTCAACCACAGATGTGGCGTCTGGATGACCCACGGTTGCAGGAAGTTCGCTGGTGGCAGGTGTCTGCTTGCAGTATTCAATGCTGAAACAGACAAACGGCTAGCAGTACTTGGATACGTTCGAGCCACTGAGGCAGTTTTAATTTTCATTGCTAACAGGAAACGATGACATGTGTTGTGAACAACTCGCAGCGGGTTTGGGGTGTCGAACGATTTAGTTGTGTTAGGAGTGATCTAATTCAAGCATACATGGCTGGAATGCCAGCTGCAATGATAAAAGCGAAGAACGTGTTTTGAGACGAGCGCTATGATCAGCCATGAGACCAACTTCGTCTATTTTGGATTTGGTGTTCTGATCTCCCAGTCCTCCGCAGTGGGATAACACGCCAGTGCAAATTCGGGTCTTGCTTGGGCCATGCCTCGCTTCCCACGGAAGGGCCAAGGTCCGTCCATTATACCGACAACAGCAAATTCGGATTCACCTCCGCCCATCAGCAGGAGATCGCCGTTTTTACAGTCATTAGCGGTTGCTTGGAGCTCGTCCACAACGATACAAGTACGCCCAGAGTCTGTCTCGGACACCAGGGGCACCAAGCAATTGCCGTCGCCGTTCCACAGAATCCAGGTTCACCATTTTACCTCCGGACTGTCCCATTGGGTAACCTGTCTGTTTATCGTTGCGATCGTTTGTTCTCAATTGCTGGGGGCAGTGTGGGACAGCATAACCACAATTGAGCACCTCTTGTATGGGCGGAGTCCTCTACTGGGACCATCTCAGATCATCGGTACGAACGACGTGCCGTTCCCAGACCGCGTAATAGCGTGTGTGAGGGTTGGGGACCAGTATGTCCCAAAGTTGGTAAGCTCACTGCTGGCCGCTCCAGGGACTTCGGCCATACTCGAAGACTCAACTGGCTCGGCCGTTCATGGCTACCGACTCCGCCAACGTCGTGTGGGGAAAATTACCGACGCGCTTGACTCAGAGACTTTAAATATTTATGAATCATCCTGTGCACTGATCGCGCAAACTATGGACAACATTTTCAATGCATGCTTGGCACTGGGCTACTCGAGTCTGACTCGCGATAACCTGCGCGTTGTCGACGATTGGGATAGCAACAATTTGTACAGTCTACCTAACACTCTACCGGTGCTCATCATGCCGTACTGGGACAACGCGCCTTACGCTAGACATGCTATTCCAACATGGGGTGGTGATGCCTGTATTTTTCGCCTGGAAGATGCGTACACGATTGTAGATAGCGCATCTACCATCGCAAGCTTCCGTGGCGTAAACCAGAGTATTCATCATGAGAGAACCATCGAATGGCTGAAGTGTCCCGGGGGAGTCTGGAAGAACGGATGGTATGAAGACCCTGAAGGTATGCGCTGGTACTCGGATGTTAAGAGTTCTTGGACAGGACCCCCGTACTATATGATGCATCGACTTTTTGATATGCGCTCAGGCAAAGAAATCGACTGCGCAGACCCAACCAGTTGCGAAGCGGCCCCACATGTTGACAAGTGGGGCGACAAATTCAGTTCCTCCGACAAGGGACACAAGATCAACTCCGTCTATATAGCCAATGCGACTGAGTTCGGCTTTTTCATCTACGAATCGTTCGAGCTCCACACCGTGAGGAGTGTTTTCGACTGGGAGACGCTCGTCTCCAATATCGCAGTGGGGGTGGTTCTGATGCGGTGGGTCTTGGGTCTGGTCGCTCTGCACTCTGGGGCTCTCCGAGGCAAAACGTTATGGTTTAGCGGAGGTATTGGCTGTATATCAGGGGCCAGCAGTTTTTCATTGCTTCCGATAGCGTCCTTGCCCCGACTGAAGATGACGCTGGCAGCATTTTGGAGTGTCGGCTGCAGGTTCGAGGGTCAGCAAGTTGGTCTTGCAGAAGCGTGGTTTGCTATCTATCCAGCCATCGCCACCTTCGCACTGATTTACTTCAGTCTCCTGAATCTGCTAGCTAAAGCCCTTCGCCGCCGAATGTCCGATAGTCTTTTCACGCCAACAGTAGTCGCACTGTGCTTGCTGCACTACTTCCGACTAGAACTGGCCACCTCGGGCTGGTTGAAAGGCGTCGATGGGCGGATTGCAACCGTGGTTTACTCTGACGAGCTGAAGAAATTGCGGTTGAGCGACTACTTTACGACGGACATCGCCTGGCGTATGAACGGCCGTGTTCCGATGATATTCGGCATCAAGCTAGCTATCCTAGCCACCAACCTGCTCCCGCTAGTGTTCGCGCATTCGTTCCCTGTCGGAAATCGCTGTGTCGACCTGGGTCTCCATGGTGTGGAGAAGGCGCTAGCGCTACGTGCTAAGCACGTAGGAGGACTTGGACGCTCGTTGACGTACATTGTAGCGGTGGTTAATCGGACGGAGCTGCGCGTATCGTCAATGAGTTTCACAGGTCGACCAGTGACTACACGCAGCGACAAAAGTGGCAATCGAGACCAGGAGAATACATCAAATTTCATGTTGACTCCGGTGACACCCCTCTTTGACCAAGCGGTAGAACCTCCAAGCGTAATCGATGTGAAGGACAGTAAGCGCGATTCCCAACTTGTTGCATCGCACGAAGTCGTGTTCGTGAACAGCTACGAGCTCATTCGGCTTGGGTACCTTGTCTTCGGCGACAAGTACCTTATCACGTTCGATGGATGGGATTTGCTGTCGGCGATGGCGCCATTAAAATCCTTTTGCCACTTCTGGAACCATCGTATACTTGTGTGGACTCTTCGACCTGTTGCGGCTGAGGGTGACGCTGAAATCGCCGGCGGTCGTGCACTCCAAAGCGTCGAGCCACAAATGTGGCGTCTTGATGATCAACGATTCGACAAGATTCGCTGGTGGCAAGTTTCTGCGTGTAGTATCCAGTGTTGATGTTGTTGACGCTGCAAATCGCCTCACGATATGATAGAAGCGCTTTAGATGAAAAAAAAAAAACATTCTCATGATGCTGCTATCTAATTTTTCAGATGTCCGCGGGTTGCTGAAAATTCGATTTTGGAGCCATTTTGAGCGATGGCATCGATTATTCCCGACTCAAAATGCAGTTCCAATTCCAGCAACTGTTGGCTCATGTTTGCTTCCGTTCAAGTTCGACCCGCACACACTCAAGATGTTGAGCTGGACCCACCGCCCATCCCACGCGTCAAACCTCTTGAACTCGCCGCTGCATTGTACCATTGGGCTACATGCCTCTTTATCATCGCACTCGTGTGCTCGCAGCTACTGGGAGCCATCTGGGACTCGGAGACGACCACAACACACCTGATCTATGGTAGAAGTCCGCTTGACGGACCTTCGCAGATAATCGGCACGAACGATGTGCCATACCCAGACCGCGTGATTGCCTGCGTACGGAAGGGGAACGCATACGAGCCGAGACTTGTTAGCTCCCTACTCGCTGCGTCAGGTAGTTCCTCCATCCTAGAGGATTCTACTGGAGCGGCAGTGCATGGCTATCGATTGCGGCAGCGCCGAGTCGGATCTGTCAACGACGCACTGGAACCGTCAACGAAACTAGTCTACACGTCATCGTGTGAACTGATCTCGAAGACCATCGGCAACATATTTGCCGCGTGTACAGCGCTAGGCTATAGCAACCTCACTCGCGATCACCTCCGGGTGGTCGACAACTGGGACAGCGCGAATCTGTACTCGCTCCCAGACACTCTACCCGTGCTCATCATGCCGTACTGGGACAACGCGAATTTCGCCCGCCACGCTATCCCGACCTGGGGAGGAGACGCGTGCATTTTTCGGCTGGAAGACGCATACTCGATCGTCGACAGCGGATCGACCATCGCAAGTTTTCGCGGGGTTAATCAAAGCGTGCGTCGCGAGCGAACGATTAACTGGCTGCAACGCCCGAGAGGAGTTTGGAGAAATGGTTGGTACGAAGATCCAGAGGGCATGCGCTGGTACTCAGATGTGACGAGCGCTGCGGCTGGAGCGCCGTATTACATGAACTACCGGCTATTTGACATGAGAACGGGTCACGAAATCGACTGTTCGGACCCAGATAAGTGCATCGTTGCCACCGTATCTGAGAATTGGGGGCAGAAATTCATTGTCTCGGACAAACTACACGATATGAACTCGGTGTACATCGCCAACGGGTCCGAATTCGGTTTTTTCCTCTATGAGACGCACGAGCGCCACACTGTTCGGATCGTATTCGACTGGGAAACGCTGGTAGCGAGTCTGTCCGTCGCGTTAGTTCTGGTTCGGTGGCTTGTGAGTATCGCCTCGCTGCATTTGGGGGCTATTCGGAGCAAACGTCCATGGCTCGGTGGCGGGATCGGCTGCGTGGCGTCTGCTGGAAGCTTTCTGATGCTGCCTTGTGTGTCACTACCTCGATTAAAGTTCACGTTGACTGCACTGTGGACTGTCGGCTGTATGTTTGAAGGCCAGCAATCTGGGCTTTCTGAATCCTGGTTCGTCATTTATCCCGAAATCGCTCGCTTTGTGCTCATCTACTTCAGTCTGCTCAATTGGGCCGCCAAGGCACTTCGGTGCCGTATGCAAGATGTCCTGTTTGCGCCGACGGTGGTCGCGCTGTGCTTGCTGCACTACTTCCGAGTTGAAATTGCTCGGTCCGGCTGGATAAAGGGACTCGATGGTCGCATCAATACGGTAGTGTTCTCGAATGAAATCGACAAACTGCACCTGGTTGACTATTTCACGACAGACATCGCCTGGCGTATCGACGGCCGAGTGCCATTCATATTCGGCGTCAAGTTGGCCATAATTGGGATCAACTTGATCCCGCTGTTGTTAGCGAGATCATTTCCCGTTGAATGCCGCTCTGCAACGTTGGATTTAAAAGGTGTGGAAAAAGCCCTTGGATTGCGTGCTAAACAGGTCGGTGGCCTTGGGAAATCACTACCTTACCTAGTCGCGGTCGTCGACAAGCAGAACCGGCTGGTTTCGTCAGCAAGATCCACGACTACGCTCATTCCCGGAGGTAGTAATGTAAACGACTCCATCGAAAACGATAACGCTACGAAGGTTGCGCCTGATCGCGAAGACTCCCTAAACGAAATCAAGAGCGACCAGCAGGCGTCCCCTCCTCGCGAGGTTGTGCTAGTGGACAGCTCCGAGATCATCCGGCTCGGGTACCTAGTGTACGGAGACAAGTACCTCATCACTTTCGATGAGTGGGATTTGCTCTCGGCGATGGCCCCATTCCGAGCGTTCTGCCACTTATGGAACCACCGCGTGTTAGTCTGGACCCTTCGAGATGCCGTCGCAGGCGGTGATGCGGAAATTGTGGGCGGGCGAGCACTTCAGTCGACGGAACCAGAGATGTGGCGTCTTGACGACCACCGGTTGCAGGCCGTGAAGTGGTGGCAAGTGTCCGCCTGCAGTATTGAATGCTGAGATGGACAAACCAGGCATAGTTGCTGTTTTCAAATTCTTGGGTGGACGCCGGCTGTGCGTGAATATTGGGATCTTCTCAATAGCTAGATGAGTCACGAAGTACTGGTACAGTAGATGTAATGCTAGCGAGAGCTCTGCTTCATGGCTTACACCCTGGACTGGTCCACTACTTCGCGTAAGCACAAAGTGGTACCATGATGAACTTCACGCGATAAGTTGGCTGCGTACTCCCTGCGTAAAATGACCTGCTTATGTAGTGTCGTTTGATTGAGTTAAGAGGAGAGTGGTTGGAGCTTGTTCTTCTCGAGCAACCAAGAATTTGACGTTGTATTCTTACGTAACGATGTAATACCGAGATCGATTCTGGGATGCGCTACGTATTACGAACTTGGTAATACGAAAGTACACTTTTGGGGGGTCAAATGATTACGCATGTATAATAGAGTGTAGAGTGTAGAACTACCAGCAAACAACAGTGCTGGTTACGATTCGTTCCAGCTCCCAAACGCATTCCCATTCCGCAATATACTGCAATTCGGCCGTACCTATCGCCAACCAAGAGCTCAATGCGTCTGAGTTCCGTCCTGGTCAATACAGTAGCCGCGCTCGTGCTGGCAATGGGCTGTACTTCAGCTGGTAGTGACTCAACGATGTCCAAGCCAAGAATGACGACTGTTGTGGATCTGGCCAGAATTAGTGAGAGCAGATATCTAAGGCGTCACCAAGCTGTCCGCGGCGAGGATGAAGAAAGAGGCTGGAGTAACCTCATGAAGTCGGCTACGGACACGTATAACGCTGCAATACTTTTAAACAGGCTTCGGAAGGCTCCGTCGATCGAGGACATGGGCCCGATCATCAAGGAAATCCAAGATCCCGCTGTACTAGCGTCAATGTTTGAGAAGGTGGTGCCTCACCTGAAAAAGGTGCTGCCACAATTTGACGAATCGATGGACGTGCCAAGGTTTTCTGCCATGCTTAGCGCATCCGACTTACCGAGCGAGGCGCAAGGGGTGCTGACTGCTGCCTTCTCAAAGTATTGGATCGCCAAGAATATGTGATAACTTACTTTGGTTTCGCGAAGGCTGAGATAAATTGGAGTCAGAGTTGAACTTCTCTCCATTTCTCGAAATTCTTAAGACCAAAGGACATTGCTTCAAAGCCAAATGCTCATAGCACACTCTAGCACAACTACAAGCGCAATACATAGTATCAGCACTTGTTTTCTTTTGTAGACTTTTTGGCATTCCGACATAGTTGAAGGGACGTTGATTGTTCTTTCAAATAATAATATAAAAAAGGTTGGAGGGTTTTCGTTCGGAAGATCGAGGTTATTGGGACGATTTCCCTGTACCTCCGTTAGTGAAAACACGTTGATATCATATGTGGTGGCGTGAAATAGACTTCACACAATGAATTGCCAAATGATGCCATCTTTCCAATGTGATCTCGACGATGGGGCACGCATACAGAGTTGTATATTCTACAGAGGAGGAAGGAATTCAAGTTGATTAACTGGTTATTCCTGGTTGCTACTACACTTGACTTGCTGATTGAATGCTGAAAGTCGTTGATTTTGATTCTGATTGGTTTGAATGAGATATTGATTTTCTGAATGCTTATCTTTTCTTATCATCTGGCGTGGAATGTCCCTCCCGGGACTCGAACGCACGCCAAGTACGTAGCTTCGTGGTCCGTAGATCACTAGACCACCAGAGGGCCCGTTGTATATTCTACAGAGATGCGTGCGAATGTGCCATCACTTTACAATCGTCCAGAATAGTGTCTGAATAAATACGCACACAGATGATACCGAGATCTTCAAATAAACGTGGTCTTTCCACCTGAACGCGCTGATACATCACAGCGCAAGATAACCGTGCTAATACAGCTCTACCGTGCAATTGGGCAGTATGGTTGGATAAGTACACTTTCACCTATGTATTGCGCTTTGAGTTGGCTGAGCCGGGAAGACAGCACCACTGCCGTCTCCGCGAGGGCCTCTGCTCACAATGATTTCCCTCAGCGCTGCGAGCACCACCCCTGCGACTACAATACAAGCCTGATGACCACCAGGTGAACATGAGTTAAAACTATCGTACGCAAGACCTTACTCACCAAACGTGCCACCTTGCGTGCGAAATAAATCTGTCGTGAACCTAGCGAGCTGAGGCAGCGTTGGATATCCGCCGTCGCGTTGCTCTTGAAACGTTCAGATCTTCGAAACGAGAATATTCATTACTGCTAGAAGCGTTTTCCTGGGCTTATCGGCATTGGCAGCTGATGCGTTTCCATTTTGTTTCGAAGTTGGTGCGGAATGACAGCCCAAGAAGTGCGCGAGAGTGGGAAAACTTGAGCTGGTCGAAAGCTTCCTCCTATTGTTATCGGCTACCCTACGATCGTGCTTAACTTTAAACTAGCATTCCTTGTCATTTCTAAGATTTAGTGTTATTTTCTAGCACGGTTACAGTTTAACGGTTCGACTTTTAAGTTTAAAAACCACCGTGAACCCACAACTGGCGACAACTGATATCTCGCTGTCGTTTCGGCAAGATCCACAGATTTCGTGGGCTTCGTAGCCAAAGTGGTAGTTTAGTTAACTGCCAATGGCAGGCTGCCATGCACGTGTTATTTTGCTAGTACATGTAGATGAGCTGGACACTCAGTTTGATGATTAGCGACTCAAGCTCATAGTTAAAACTACCGATAGGCTTCGCGTATGTGAAGCAAAGGAGAGCAAAATGAAATTTATACTAGTTCAGAATACAGGATACTTCTTGGTCCTGTTCATAGGTTTCATCTGTGGATTCGTTGGGCTTCTTGCCTCCAGGTATCAGTTTGAGCTTTGCGCTCCATCCTGCAGCAAACACTGCGGAGGGAATGACAACACCCAGGCCTGATCATAAGCTGAGTGCGCTCTTGGGTATGCCGTTTCATCGCAGAAAGATACCTCCGGTGATTACTTATCTCACCAGCTCAGGCTTCAGCCGATCGGTCTAATGCCTGCTACATATCTCATGGATCGCACTCACGACTAAACCAGGATACTAATTGCTGAGCATGGGCGTACGGATGAATTAGTAGTGAGCATGGTAGCTCTGAGCTCCCCTGTTCAGTTCTCAATTTGCAGAGATGAGCGCGACGTCAACTCAAGACTCGGAGCAGCAGAAGGCGCAAGCCATCCTGTTCATGCGCTCTGAAGGACTGGAAGGCAAAAGCGCGCACGTTCGAGGGTACAGCGCGTACACTTGATTCTCGTACCATTGTTCTGTAAAGGGCAGATAGAAATCTAACACGGTCTTGACACCACAGCTACGATTTCAACCAAGGGGTGGACTACGAGGCACTCATGAAATCCTACGTGACTATGGGCTACCAGGGTACCAATCTGGGCGAGGCGATTGAAGAAATCAAGCGTATGGTGAGTAAATGCAATTCGCAGCTTTGATAATGACAGTGGGAGGCAGTACCTACTCACTCTATCGGCTTGTTCGCTTTCGTCGGCAGCGCAAATGGCGACTGAGCGACGATCCAATCTCCCCGCATGAGCAGGACGAGAAGAAGAAGGACCCGGCATACCGCGCCTCCGTCAAGACCAAAATCTACCTTGGCTACACGTCGAATCTCATCTCAAGTGGTTTACGTGAGAGCCTACGCTTCCTGGCTGAGCACAAAATGGTGGACGTTATCGTTTCGTCTGCCGGCGGCATCGAGGAGGATTTCATCAAGTGTTTGGCGCCAACGTACATCGGCGACTTCGCGCTCAAGGGGGACAACCTGCGCTCGCGCGGCATCAACCGCATCGGCAACCTGCTCGTCCCGAACGACAATTACTGCAAGTTCGAGGACTGGATCAAGCCCATCCTGGATGACATGCTCGAGGAGCAGAAGACTAAGGGCACGATCTGGTCGCCATCCAAGATGATCCACAGGCTCGGCAAGGAGATCAATCACCCGGACTCGGTCTACTACTGGGCCTACAAGAATGACATCCCTGTGTTCTGTCCGTCGCTCACCGACGGCTCCATCGGCGACATGATCTACTTCCACTCGTACCGGAACGAAGGTTTAGTGCTGGACATCGCAAGTGATGTTCGCCGTATGGATGATACCGTGGTGCATGCACCTGGGAAGACGGGCGTCATTCTCCTCGGCGGGGGTATGATCAAGCACCACATCCTTAATGCGAACCTCATGCGCAACGGGGCCGACTACGCTGTGTTTGTAAACACGGGTCAAGAGTTCGATGGTAGTGATGCTGGGGCGCGACCCGACGAGGCTGTCTCGTGGGGAAAGCTGCGCGTGGAGTCCAAACCGGTCAAACTCTACGCGGATGCAACGGTGGTGTTCCCACTCATCATGGCGGAGACGTTCGCCAAGGACTTCAAACCAAAGAGTCACGAGGAGACGGAGGCCGCCAGAAGCTCGTAAATCTACCTATGTGATTGCTAGCTGGGTAGCTAATGGTTCAAGGCACAACCAAGTTGTTTGAGCTTTCATTAACACATGGAGAGTTCGATAGGTTTTCGTTCGGTAGTTAGAAGTCATTGGGGAGATTTCTCTGTATATCCTTTTGTGGAAATACGTTGATTCGATGCGTGGCAGCGTGTTCATACAATGACACGTATTGCATTGGTCATTGGAATTTTCCGATGTGATCTCGGCTACAGGATTCTGAGGGCCGCATCTTCAAGAAAGATGCCTTATCTCACCTTAATTAAGAAAAACGTCCAAAACAGCGTTTGAATTAAATCATGCCAATCCGAATACAGGAAACAAACACCACAACTATTGGACTCTCAGTGATTACTCTTCTTCGGAACACAATTTATCGAGAAAATTGAGCATGATAAAGTTGCCCGACTAAAAGCGAACGTTAGTTCAATGAAGTCGTAAACGTGGGGAGGTACTGAACGTAGGGTTGCTTGTGCTCCAAAACCGTTAGTTTTCCGCATTACACATGACCGCAGTCGATGAGTGGCAGCTCTAGCGCAAGATAACCGTGCTGATACAGCTCCACCGTCTAATCGACAAGGTTGCGGCCAGGTCGGTTGCGTACGTACAATCTCACCTTGTAGGCTTCGGCTTCAGCGTGTTCTTTCCTGCGACGTTGTAAGGATCTTACTTATATATTCCGTAATTGGGCGATCGTATTGGAGGGTATTAGGGATCATTACTACACTAAGTAAACTCAATATACCTTACTTCCAAACCAAAACTAGTTGGGCGATCTCTTGGGCAGGATTTCCGTCGTCTTTTTTTTAATAACGCGAATAAGTGTCGCGAATAGTAGAATTTGCTTGAAGTGTTCATGTATCTAGTAGGGAGTCGGCATACTGCTAGGCGCAATCGACGATAGACATGAGAGGTTTCTCGCATCCCAGAATTTAAAACCACTGGACATGTTACAAATTCGCAACGGCGAGTTTGAGAGGCGATGTGGTCGTCTTAATGCCCGGTTGTTGATGAAACCAAACTGGTTGAGGAATCTCCCGGATAGTTCCACATTGTTCATTTTTGCAGCAAAGCAAAAGGCATGGTCCAGCTGCTTATTGATCGAGGTGGAGGCAGGGGTGGAGAACCCCTCCTATATATTACGTCTCCTACGTGTCACCACGCACGAGGTAGATCGGAATCCCAGCAGGCCCATACGACGGCGGAAGTCACGACCCTGCTCAAGCTCGTGGGGCCTGTGGTACGTAACCCCTCATTATGTACTACGTAGGATATTCAGTTTTTTATTGGACCTTTGCGCTTCATTGCCTGTAGATGATTACAACTTTTTTCGAGTTCTTGCCGGGGTTCGTGTCGATCCTTCTCGCTGGCAACATGAATTCACCTTACGCACCGCAATACGTCAATGCTGCCACGTTTTCAATAATGGTTTGCCTGTTATTTTCGACCCACAAAGCCATATTTTCCAGCGGAAACTAATGAATCTGGTGTCTGCTGCTCAATGTAGTTGCTTACCCTCATGTCGACCGCAGTCGGCCTTGGCCTCGCGTCAGCGCTCGACACGCTATGCTCACAAGCTTACGGAGCTAACCGCTTGGACAAAATCGGAGAATACGTTCAGACTGGTGTGGTCGTGCTCAGTGCGAACCTTTTGTTAGTGTTCACTACAAGCTGGTACGCGGAAGGAATCCTCACGTGGTTGGGCCAAGACGCTGCCGTCGCTCGCTTGTCGGCGAGCTTCTCACGCTGGATGCTCCCGGGTATACCGTTCCTTTACGCATACGAACTAACACGAAAGGCGTTGCAAGCGCAAAATATATTGACACCGCTTGTCATCATTGCAGTGGTTGGAAACGCTGTCAACACCGGCGTTGGTTATCTGCTAGCGTACCATACTTCGGTCGGCTTCAACGGCATCGCGATCGGAAGAAGCGTGGGGAACATGGTGCTACCGCTGTGTCTGATCCCGTATTTCGTGTGGCGGCCTCACCACTTGAGTCAGTGGTGGGTGTCCCCTTGGAGTGTCAAGGTGGCGTTGGGCCACCTCCGAGATTTCTTGCGCCTCGGTGTCCCCGGAATGTTGATGAATGCGATGGAAATGTGGGGACTCGAGACGCTCTCAATCTTGTCGGGTTTACTGCCTGAAAGCATCGTAGCCGTGGCAGCCCACTCTGTGTTGGTGAACGTGAATCTGCTGGTGTACACGATTTTTTCGGGTCTCTCAGTGGCTGCAAACATCCGAGTTGGCAATTGTCTGGGCGCTGGCATGCCGAACACCGCCAGATTGGCGCGTACAATTGCTCTCTGGATTACGTTTGGGGTAGCGGCGGCATTCGCGGTATTTCTGTATGGCTTCAGTGGAGAAATACCTCGCCTATTTCTCAGCGCAGGTGAAAGTGCCGACCTGGCCTCCAAGGTGATGGTCATCTGGTCCCCGCTAACGGTAGTGGACGGGCTGAACTGCGTCTCTCAAGGGGTGTTCCGCGGTGCCGGTAAGCAGAAATCTGCCGCTATCACCAACGCACTGGCTTACTATGTTCTAGGAATACCTGCTGGGGCCTACCTAGCCTTCCGATGCGATTTAGGTGTGGAAGGCTTGTGGTTTGGCACTGGAATTGGCGATGTACTGGCGGTGGCCACTCTCGCAATACTTATGAACTACTGTTGGTCTTGGGAGAAGCTCGCGGACAATGCGAAGCACCGTGCTAATTTGTAGCATACCACTAAAGTACTAGCCTTCTTAGAAAAGTCTAGAGATAACAGCTCAACTAATCTGCTACATTTCTCCTACGTGAAGTTAGCCATCCTTGCTGCAATTTGGCTCCTCAGCCTGCTAGGCATTCGCTTCCGAGACGAATTCACTGCAAATTCTCTTGTGTACACGTTTATATCAAGTCTATTTAGCGACAGTTAACGCAGGGATAAGACCAACGAGTATATTTGTACATTGAGCACCTTGCTGGCCCACAATTTTCGTCATATCCGAGCAGTCATCGAGCATCGCTGATCAGCCGTTCAAACGAGAAGCGTCTTTCGCGCCAGGCTGCCCAATGGCAACCAATTCACACGAAATCGCACCTAACAACAACCCACAAAGATGGCTGTCAAGCTCTATTCGCTGGGCCCTCGTCCCGGTTCAAGTCGACCCCACGAATAGTGCAAAAGCCCCACCATCGGAGACAATGAAGATGCTAACGAGATTTCAGATAGTGGTGGGTCTGTATCACTGGTTGACGTGCTTCTTTATCATTGGCCTAGTGTGCTCCCAGCTTCTAGGAGCAGTTTGGGACTCAACAACAACACAAGAACACGTGATCTACGGTAGAAGTCCTCTGCTCGGGCCTTCGCAGATTATTGGCAGCAACGACGTGCCTTATACGGATCGGGTCATAGCTTGTGTAGGCAAAGGGCGATTCTACGAGCCGAAATTGGTGAGTGCATTGCTTGCGGCCCCTGGTGTATCGGCTATCCTCGAAGACGCGGCCGGCACTGCGATGCACGGCTACAGACTCAAGCAGCGACAACTTGTGTCAGTCTCAGATTCTCTCGATTCAGTCGCACAACCCCTCTACGTTAAATCGTGCAGCCTCATCGCCAAAACCCTTGAAAATATTTTTGCGGGGTGCGAGGCGTTGGGCTACAGCAACCTCACCCGTGATAATCTGCGCATTGTCGATGACTGGGATAGCAACAATCTGTACGTGCTCCCACACACGTTACCGATCCTTATTATGCCGTACTGGGACAACGCCATCTACGCGCGGCACGCAGTTCCTACGTGGGGGGGTGACGCATGTATTTTTCGATTGGAAGATGCTTACAGTGACGATAGCGGGGGAGTCGCCATGGCAAGTTTCCGAGGCGTTAACCAGAGCGTTCGTCATGAACGCACCTTGCAGTGGCTGGATCGCCCAGGAGGATATTGGAAGAACGGCTGGTACGAGGATCAAGAGGGAATGCGGTGGTATTCCGACGTAGCGAGCTCCACTAAAGCCCCCCCCTACGACATGATGCACCGGGTGTTTGACATGCGATCGGGTAAAGAACTAGATTGTTCCGACCCAAATGACTGTGACGCTGCTGCAGCTTCAGAGTGGTGGGGAGACAAGTTCAGCGCCAGCTCGCGCGGTCACAGCATAAACGCAGTCTACATTGCGAATGCAACGGAGTACGGATTTTTCATCTTCGAAGGGGATGAGAGTCGCACAGTTCAGAGTGTCTTTGACTGGGAGACGCTCCTCTCAAACGTGTACACTGTATGGATTCTGCATCGATGGACGTTGGCCCAAATCCTAGTGCTCGTTAGTGCGTTTCGCGGTAAAAGCCAGCGATCCGGAGGAGGAATTAGCTGCGTTTCACGAGCGAAAAGTTTTGCTATTCTCCCTCTGGCTTCTTTACCACGACTGAAGATGACCCTCACCGCCTTTTGGACAGTTGGATGCGAATTCGAGGGCCAGCAAGGCGCTTTGTCCGATGCATGGTTCGCAATTTATCCTGCGATCACTCACTTCGTCCTCGTCTACTTCAGTGTCTTGAATTTACTTGGAAAAGTATTTCGTCGACGTGTATCTGACCTTCTTTTCACGCCAACAGTGGTGGCATTGTGCGTGCTTCACTACTTTCGCCAGCCTCTAGCTGAATCCGGATGGCTCAATGGGGTTGATGGCCGCGTGGCTACTATCGTTTTCTCTGATGAGGCGAAACAGATCCAGCTTCTTGACTTTCTCACCACAGACCTTGCTTGGCGCATGAATGGAAAAGTTTTGTTAATATTTACAGCGAAGTTATTCATTATCGCCATCAATTTATTGCCACTAATACTCGCTCGTCCAATCCCCCTTACCCGCCGTGGGACTGATCGGAATTTACGAGGCATCGAGAAGGCTCTAGTGATGAGCGTTAAAGAGGCAGGCGGTCTGGGCAATTCCCCACCGTACATATTCACTGTGGTTGAAGCGGTAAGGAGACGAGTGTCGTCTAGGAGCTACCTCTCTTCTGTTGCTTTTGCTGGAAATGATGGATCCATCAAACAATCCCAGCCAACCTACGAGCTTATCGCGAATCAAAAGAAGCAATTGCTAGTCGCCCCAAACGCAATTCATCCTTCTATCGTTTCGACCCGCACGGGTTCGACGCACACCGGTGGACAACGAGAGGTTGTGCTCGTCAACAACTACGAGCTTATCCGCCTTGGGTACCTTGTGTTCGGGGATTTGTACCTCACTACGTTTCAGGAATGGGGTCTGTTGTCGGCGATGGCTCCTTTCCGAGCATTCTTCCACTTGTGGAATCACCGGGTGTTGGTTTGGACCCTTCGGCCCTTATCTACGAACGGCGACGCTGAAGTTGCTGGTGGTCGAGCTCTCGAGTCTACAGAACCGGAGATGTGGCGTCTGGACGACCCACGACTGCAAGAAGTTCGATGGTGGCAGGTGTCCGTCTGTAATATCCAGTGCTAATGGAGGACAACTTTGGGTTTCATCGAATCAATACTGCAGTTGCCAAAATCTGAGCTGACGAAGGAACAGGGTCTGGGACTTATGACCTATTGACTGCGTTTTGGTCAGTGGGTTGTCGGTTCGAAAGCCAACAAGTTGGCCTTGGAGAATCGTGGTTTGTCATTTACCCGGCCATCGCAAACTTCGTGTCATCTACTACAGTCTCCTCAATCTGTTTGGGAAGGTGCTCCGGCGTCGAGCATCAGACGTGCAATCACACCTAAGGCTGTTGCCTTGTGTCTATTACACTACTTCCGCGTGGAAATCGCTGCATCAGGCTGGTTAAAGTGATCGAATTGGGACGGTCGTATACTCGGACGAGGTCAAGAAGCTCCGCCTGAGTGATTTTTTCACCACCGACGCTGCCTGGCACATAAACCGGCGGGTGTTGCTGATTTTCACCGTGAAATTGGTCATCCTCGGTGCCAACTTGCTCCCTCTAGTGCCTGCACTCTCGCTTCCTATCAGAAAGCGTTTAAATGACGTGGGGGTTCAAGGTGTTGAGAAAGCGCTGGCACTTCGTGCTCGGCATGTTGGTGGACTTGGTCGATCTTTGACCTACATCGTTGTGGCGATGGGCCGTAAGTTGCACGAGGTGTCATCGTTGAATGCCACTGAGAGATTACATTTTCCATACAGGGATGAAGGTGGCGGCCAGCTGAATGACGGCATTGAGAGCAATGCCAACAGAACAATGAGGGCCCCCGCAACACCTCTTCTTGATCCAGCACCTCCTTGTCTTAACACTCAGGACTTGGATGAGCAAAATATCATCTTTGTGAACAGCTACGAGCTCATTCGACTCGGGTATACTGTCTTCGGCGACAAGTACCACATCACATTTGATGAATGGGATTTACTGTCCGCCATGGCTCCATTCCGCGCGTTTTGCCACTTCTGGAACCACCGCGTGCTCGTTTGGACACTTATGTACCAAAACGAAAAGAAACAAGTTATTTGCTATTAACATGTAATGTAGCTGGAGGCGATAAACTCTGTCGCGAAGTGACCCTCGTACTGTTGATCAATATCTACTAGGAAGCAATTCCGCCTTGGGTTAAGTCAACGCGTACATGAAGTTCGAATCGGTCAATATTGTCGCGTTTCCTATTTATACAGGTCCGAGCAGCGGCGCGACCTAAGTAACTTTTCCCAATACCATGGTCTTCTCGCGCCTTCGACGTATCACCCCCATTCAGTCGCCAGAAGCCCCCACAAATGAAACAAGACTTCCAGCGAGAACCATGGCATGGTTGTCATTTACCACAGTTCACGCAGTACCCACAAGTTCTGAGTCTGCTGTTGGATCCGACAGCGCGGTGTTGGCTTTGCCAAAAATCAAGCCGAGTGATCTGTTCATTGGGTTGTATCACTGGGTGACATGCCTCTTTATCACGGCTCTGGTGTGCTCACAGCTATTGGGCGCCGTGTGGAACACCACCAGCAAGATTGAGCACCATCTCTATGGACGGAGTCCACTTCTTGGCCCTTCGCAAATTGTCGGCACCAACGACGTGCCGTATTCAGATCGGGTCATTGCATGTGTACGCCGTGGTCGTTTTTACGAGCCCCAATTAGTGAGCTCGCTGCTCTCCGCTCCAGGAGTGTTGGCTCTTCTGGAGGATTCGAGTGGTAAGGCGATGCACGGCTATCGTCTGAAGCAGCGTCGCAATGGTAAAGTCAAAGACGTAATTGACTCGCTTGTTCGACCTACTTACGAGCACCAATGCGCTATGATTGCAAACGCGACCGAACATATCCTAAATGCATGCGTTGCGCTAGGTTACACAAATCTCACGAACGACAATTTGCGAGTGATCGATGACTGGGACAGCAACAACTTGTATCTCGTCCCGCACACGTTACCTGTCGTCATCATGCCGTTCTGGGACAACTCCCCGTTTGCTCGACACGCTGTCCCCACATGGGGAGGAGATGCCTGCATATTTCGCCTCGAAGACGCGTTCATCACTTCAGGCGATGCGTCCTTAATAGCGAGTTTTCGGGGAGTGAATCGGAGCGTTCATCACAATCGTACTATTGCGTGGCTCGACCGCCCTGGGGGTTACTGGAAAAATGGTTGGTACGAAGACCTAGGCGGTATGCGCTGGTACTCGGATGTGGTGAGTTCCGCGAAAACGGCTCCGTATTATATGATGCACCGCGTGTTTCACATGCGCTCTGGTGTAGAATTAAACTGTTCGGATCCTAGCGACTGCGAAGCCGCGATACATATTGAGCGCTGGGGCGACAAGTTCAGCTCTGGGTCCCGAGCACACGCCTTCAACTCCGTTTATATTGCGAATGCGACGGAGTTTGGTCTTTCTCTCTACGAGGCTTATGAGGACTTCGTTGTGCGCAGTGTTTTTGACTGGCAGACATTGGTCTCAAACTTGTCGATTGGATTGGTATTGTTCCGCTGGGCAATCGCACTCGCGGCGCTGCAGTTGGGGGCACTCCGAGGCAAAACCCACTGGTTCAGCGGCGGAATCGGATGCGTCTCGGGCGCCCCGATGTTTAAATATTTACCACTTGTATCCCTGCCGCGGCTCAAGATGATTTTGGCAGCGTTTTGGACGGTTGGGTGCAAGTTTGAAGGACAACAAAGCGCTTTGGCGGAGGCTTGGTTTGTCATTTACCCGGCTATTCCAAACTTTGTTCTCATCTACTACAGTTTGCTGAACATACTCGCTAAAGTCCTACGCCGTCGGATCTCCGACGCGTTGTTTGCACCCACAGTGTTGGCCTTGTGTCTGCTGCATTACTTTCGGTTAGCGCTTGCAGAGTCTGGCTGGCTACACGGTGTAGACGGACGTGTACCTACTGTTGTGTTTTCGGACGAGGCCGAAAAACAACAGCTAACTGATTATTTCATCGCGGACGCTGCCTGGCGGATGAACGGCCATGTCAAAGCTCTTTTCATGGTCAAGTTGATCATTCTCGGAATTAATTTGCTGCCTCTACTCGTAGTCAGACCATTTCCGGTTGACAAACACGACAGTAACTCGGATCTTCGCGGAGTTGAAAAGGCTCTGGGTTTGCGAACAAAACACGTCGGCGGGATCGGACGCTCTCTCACATACCTGGTTGCTGTGGTTGATCGGAAGAAGCAAAAATTGCCGTCTGCCAACTTTGTACAAGCCATCCCGTGGTATCCTACCGAAGGTAACCAAGTCGTGTCAATTTCACCACTTCTTAGCAAGAATAACGATGGCGCTAGTGTTAACGATGGTCTGATGGCCATTGCGCTTGTCAATAGTTATGAGCTCGTGCGCCTTGGATACCTTGTGTTTGGGGACAAATTTCTTATCGCATTCGACGACTGGGATTTGATCTCGTCGATGGCCCCGTTTCAAGCCTTCTGTCACTTCTGGAATCACCGAGTTCTAGTACGGGAGCTTCTACCAGCTACTATTGAAAGTGTGGTAGGTGGACGAGCTCTAGCATCTACTCAGCCACAGATGTGGCGACTGGATGACCCGCGGTTGCAAGGTGTTCGCTGGTGGCAAGTGTCGACTTGCAATATTCAGTGCTAATATTTTATCATGCAGGTGGGGTCTTCAAGAATGTACAGTTGAGTTTGTGACTTCGTCACGGGATATAAAATCATACATGTATTCATGTCGGCCCCGCTAGCAGGTATTCAACCTTACTACGGCAGCACAGCGGGTCAGATTTATACGATCCTAACCTCATGAAAAATCACGCCCTTCAAAGAGGACGTAGTATAGGCGCAATCCAACTGGACTGGGCAGCTTTCTTGCATTGAGCTCCACGAACTTCGACGCCTTGCCGACTTAGGTTAACGCATTATGCTCTGGGGCAATTATCTAACTGTACTGGCTGCGAAGGAAGGCCCCGGCTGCGTAAGTCGTCCCATAAATGTTGAAGATAATCCAGCAATACTGTTGATGCACGTATATTGCCGTTCTTGGTTAGGCTTCTTGTAAGGTGTGTATCCGGGTAACATCAGCTCATAGCATTTCAGTCCGGATGCTGAAGGAAGGGAGCGCTAATCAAGGGCTCGCTCCAACTTCTCTTCACTGGAGAACTGGAATAGTTGTGGCACGTTGGTGGCGTTTCTGCACGTTCCATTTACATAACCATATAATTAGGTGCCACATGTCCAAGACTTCATTTCGATGCAAATTTGAGGACGGATAGAAACAGACTGCCAAGCAAAATCCTCTATGAACTGTTTGATTCGCATCCGCCGCGTCGTCCCTACACCATTCACGAGCTCTCGCGTGAATAGCTCGTCTTGGGCCATCAGAGTGCGCCCAATAGCGCGTTCAGATACTTGCCCAGTAGACTCGTCGAAGGTCGAGGCCAAATTCAAGTTTTACGGAATTGTCGTGGGGCTGTACAAACTGGACCAGCTGTCTATCCATCTCCACGCTCGTCTTCTCACAGCTTCTCGGTGCGGTCTGGGACTCAATCACGACCGAAACAAATATCCTCTACGGACGAGATCCACGATTGGAACCCTCGCAAATTGTCGGCATGAATGATTTGCCGTTCTCGGACCGCGTCATTGCCTGCGTTGGCACAGGAAGATACTACGAGCCGAAACTGGTAAGCTCGCCGTTGGCTAGTCCAGGTGTCTCTGCTCTTCTCGAGGATTCTTCTGGCACAGCTAAGCATGGCTTTCGACTCAGACAACGTTATCCAAACTCCATCTCCGACGCCCTTAACTCAGTAGCTCAGCCAATTTACGAAACTTCATGCAGCTTGATCGCTGACACCATGGATCACATTTTCGAAGCGTGCTTAGAACTTGGTTATACTAATCTCACGAATGACTATTTGCGCGTAGTCGACGGCTGGGACAGCAACAATCTCTACGCTCTCCCGAATGCGCTTCCGATCCTGATAATACCGTACTGGGACAACGCTCCATACGCTCGACATGTAATTCCAACGTGGGGGGAGATGCTTGTATTTTTCGCCTCGAAGATGGCTACGCAAGTTCGGCGGCAGTGTCCACAATGGCAAGGTTTCAGGGAATTGATCGAAGTATTCACCACAGTCGTACGATTAAGTGGTTGAATCGTCCGGGTGGGCACTGGGAGAACGGTTGGTACGAGGATCTAGAGGGCATACGCTGGTATTCCGACGTGGTGAGCTCTGCGAAAGGTGCGGCGTACTATATGATGCACCGTGAGTGTGGTATTTCACGACCAC
>JAHWLF010000059.1:0-25494 GCA_024679295.1 Phytophthora parvispora
ATCTGCTAGCGATAGCAGGGGGGCTGCTAGACCGGCGCCAACATGCCGGTGCGGCTCGACGCCGTCTCCTGCGCTTGGCTGAAGTTAGGCACGGTTGACGTGGAGAAATCCTTGAAGGTAGGATGGCTGCATGGCACAGTCGAGCGCTCGACCACTGAGATAGTTGCCGGTTCGCCAGGAGCGAGCTGGCAAGCGATGGCTTGATGGTGCCCTCCAAGCACAAAGTGCCGGCGGAGACTTGTCGCTCCTCTTCCTGAACAATTCCGCTGCCTCCACCCGTTTCAACGCCGGCATGAATTTCCAAAAGAAAATGCGCTACGGCGACAGCACCTTGCGTAGCGCTACGTCCAGTCCGGGAATAACCGAGTCAGCTGGCCGCAAGGACCCGCCAAGGCAGTGTCTTCAGGCGGTGCCCCCCAGTGTCCGTCGGACTTCATCGCGCACTGCTGTCGAATGGCGCCGTTGTGCCAAAGAAGGCGCCCTCATACGAGTGAACCGAAGTTCGAGACGAGGTGGATGATGCTGTCTGGAAACTGGGGCCTTGGCAAAGCTGGTTCGATGCACATGGTATGCAGCTCAGTGCTTATATCAACCAAGACGATGGTTTCTTTGCTCTTCTCGGAGCCCTGCATCCACTGGCCACCCCGTTCGACAACGGGAGAACACCACCACAAAAGACCATGAATTCGCTCCAGACGTTCGATGCCGAGAAGCAACGAATGCTCGTTGGGGTGAATAATGCCACTTGCTGTCATGTGGCACGGCGACGTGTTGAGTGACTCCATAGAGTAGCCAAGCTCGTTTCCAACTGGGAACTAGGATGCCAGTGGCACCTGCGCTATATGAGAGTCGGCCCAAAACTGTCCTGCAAACGTTTGAACTGTCTGATGCATCAAAGGGAAGCGCTCATAATTCATTGCGCGTTTGGTGCTGCGTTTTACCGAGACTCTCAGCGAGAGGTGTCTGTCGTAAAGTGAACACCCGCACGCATCCAGCGGATACCCTGGCACATGCCGCTGTTGAACTTGTCCCGCGTAAAGGAGCCGGCGTCACGCTGCATCACGAGAGGTGGACCACCCTCCAGGAATGCCCCTTTACGAGTGCAGGCACTTACATCGGCCCCATTTCCATCCATGCACAGGCTTTTTGATCAACTTGATGCTATGTAGCGCATCAACCGAAGTCAAGAACTTGAAGAGTGCCTTGTTCTAGTGCGCGAACAGTGAAGCTTCCCCAAAACGAGTTACTGGTTGCCCCTCAAACTTTAGCCTCATTGGCACCTGTTTAGGCGCGTGAGCACTGAATGTCGTGACAGGGTGTTGCAGGCAGTGTCTGAGTTTGTGCCACGACGATTTGTGTAGTCGAGCATCCATCGCAGCAGCACCTTGGTCAGCTACAACTCATTTCCATGTATCGTTTACAAATTACCAGAGTATGAAACTATTCGGATCATAACGATCATTATTCGGTATACGGCCAATTTATGCATACTTTACCACTGGATAAGTACCCGGAACTGTCTCTACTTCAACTTGCCATCATTATTTGTCAAAACAGGATGCTCGACGATAGCAGCAGCTTGAATCGGAGACGATATCGCTGGAGCAGTGGCCTCCCATTCAACGTGACGCTCGTCGATCAAGTACAGGGACACGACTCCGTCCATCTTGCCTAGCTACAGTCACCCAAAGTAACTGAGACCGTCGAATCCTGACTCCTTGTGGTTCTCCATTCTTCGTTTTACCGGCCCAGCAACCATAAGCTCATTCTTGCTTCACACTACGCCGTGTACCAGCTCTCGTCGTCATGACTCTTGAAAGTAGAGTACCAGCCAAGTTGCAGCAACCCTCGCGACGCAAGATCTCATGGAAATTCGTCCTCACCACCATCGCAGCTACGCAGCTCGTCTCCTACAAGCCCCACTTCGACGCACACCTCGCCAAGCATCGCATCCTGCGTAGTCTGCAAGAACAACCGGCGCTGCGACTCTCCTTCCAGATCAAACGGAAGTCAATGTACGTCCATGGGGCCTCCAACTTCTATGTGCTCGCCACGCCGTCGCTCAAGCAGTCGCCGGACCGCAATTCACTCGTGTACGACGGCATCGCTACGTTCGAGCAAGAGGGCGAAAGGCATGAATATGCGCTCGTGGACGGCACAGCGTACTACACGAACCACCCGGTGGGTCAGAATGCGACCAAGTTAGGGTGTCTGCCGTCGGGCTTCGTGCCCCCTATCGAGACGGTTTTGAGCTCCATCGACACGGCGTACACGGCGACTCATTTGGTGGACAACAAGTTGGCCAACGTGGCCTGTCCGCGTGGATCTCTCATGGCACTCGAGTTCGCCGGCGAGAACTACCTGATGTGTGCCCCTCGGGCTCACAACGACGGGATCAAGATCATGGGCGAGGACCTGGATATCACCGTTCAGTACGAGGACTCGGACCCGATCATCGAAGCGCCCACGATTCCTGCCGAAGTCGCGAAATACTGCGGCAAGGTACCGTTCGGCGATGCTGTGTCGCCATCCGCGGCGTCATTGATTCATCGATCGTTCTTGGAGTGGGGTCACCGAGCTCTTCGCGCTGAGGAAGCGGAGAGTTGGCTGTCATCGCTCGTGTCGTCTGTGGTATCTGCTGTGTCCAGCGACTCGGACGATTCGGACTCGAGCAGTTCATGCAGCACGACACCGCTCCCGTGCGTGTTCGTAGCTGGACTCGGTCAGAAGACGGATTACGGTTTATCAACGACCGACTCGAAGCCGTACTTCGGGGATGAATTCCAAGACTACGTGCCATGTTGTTCCAGCATCCAGTACATCGAGATGGCGACGAGTCTGTACGCTTGGTACGACCTGACCCTCGTGAAGGAGTTGGTGGGCTATCTTATCGAGATCAGCTCGTCGAGCGACTCAAGCACCGGCGTTATCGCCGACACGATCATCTTCACGCACTCCTCAGCGAACAACATGCTGGCGTACGCAATCTCCCAGAACTTGTGTTCGCTGGCTTCAACTACAACGTGGCTCGGCGCCAGTGCCCCCATGATCGGAAGCATGGGCTCCGATTTCATCCAGGAAGCCTGCGACGGCACGCTTTCGGGTGTGGTGGCATCTCTCCTAGAACTGCTGGACGAATGTCCCGTAACGACAGGCAGGATCTCTTTGTCCTATGAATCGGGGAGCTACGCTTCGACCGAGTTGAAGGCTGCGTACGCGGCAGCACAGACCGCTTACGCCGCTAATGTGGACGCTGTCATGTGCAGCAGCGGCTACAGCGGGTTGGCTTCGACCTACGAAGCCGTGTACGTGCTGGCAGGAAAAGTGATCCCGCACAAGTCTTCCGCCAACGACGGCCTAGTGGAGTACCAGAGCTGCGCGTACGGACTCGACACGTCCACCTTTTCGTCCTCGTACACTAGCACCAACTACTTGACGAAGCTCAACCACCAGGACTGCACCTTCCGCAACGGAGACAGCCTCTTCAGCGACGCCAAGAAGCCGATGAAGTGGCTGCAGCATCAGCTCTCCTAACTGGCAGCAGCATGAACATAGTGATAACAATGAACTTCTTCAGATCGCAGCAACGTCACGTCTCGAGCTTGAGATTCCGCGGAGTAAACAGTGAAGCAAAAGTAGAGGCGAACCACGTATTAGCTGCTGTGCCTTGGGAAGGTTACAGGCTTTCGTCCTAAGCTCCTGGTTTCACGGTTTATGGGGATGTTGTCACCACTTTATAGAGCGTACGATTCTTTCGTGGTGACTGCGACCAGAACCCCATGAATCTCTCTCCTTGCAACCCTAGCACGCGCATTCCTCGTCGCCGCATGTGATCCACACGTACAAGCTCCCTATCGTCTCAAGGCGATGTCATGGTCCCGAAGCGTTGGCCACGCCTGACTCACAAAGTCACGATGTGTGAGCTTGAAGCACTACGGTACGGTATACGAACGCCCGTAGATTCTGTCTGCGAAAGCCTTGAGCACAGCCCGGTACCCGCTCCCCGAATCGCTCTCCGCGTCGCCATACGCCTTGCTTCGATGTCTGCGGCCATAGTCACCGCTAGTGTCGGCAAATCGTCCATGCAGACCCCCTGCAATTGTACCACAACTGGGTAGGCCTGTTCAGGAACAGCACATGCACATGAATGCCCCGTGTCGTCCCCACGACGCCTTCACTTTTCAATTCGGTTTTGACAAGTGATCGCCATGGGCCTCGAAGCCGCGGCGACACAGAGGCTCGAGAATGAACGGCGTCGGCCGTGGGCGTCCTGGCGACTCGCGCTGATCGCCACGGTCGGCGCCGTGCTGCTGGTCACGCAGTTCACCGACTACACGCACCACTTCCACGCGCACGTGGCCAAGCACCGCATTCTGCGCAGTCTGCAGGAGCAACCGGCGCTGCGACTCACGTTCGAGCTCAAGCGTAAGCCTATGTACATCCACGGCGCCTCTACCTTCGACGTGGTGGCGACTCCGGCGCCAAAGTCCGACAAAAGTTTGGTCTACAACGGAATCGCCTCGTTCGAGAAGGACGGCCACACCCACGAGTACTCGCTCGTGGACGGCATCGCGTACTACACCCGTCACCAAGCAGGAAACGAGGTGGAGTCGGGGTGTCTGCCGTCGCACACGGTTCCGCCCATTGCCAGTGTACTGAGCGCCATTCAAGGAGCGTCAACCGCCACTCACCACCTGGAGCCTGAGGTCGTGAACGAGAAGTGTCCGGGCGGCTCCATGCTTATGTTCCCGTTCGCCGGTGAGGACTTTGCGCTGTGCTCGCGTCGTTCGAGCTCGTCGTGGTTCAAGGACGAAGGCTTTCAGATTTTCGGCTCCGACCTGAACATCAACGTGAAGTACGAGTCCACCGCGCCCAAGATCATCGCTCCTCGCGTGGCGTCGAGTGTGCTGGCTTCGTGCAACAAGGTGCCGTTCGGAGAGCGTATCGCTCCGTCACTGCCGTCGCTTATGACTCGATCGGTCTCGGAGTTTTGGGGTCACCGTGCCCTGCGCGCCGAGAAAGCTCAGTGGAATCCGTTCAAGAAGATTTGGAACCTCATCACCGACAACGTGTGTGGATGCAAGGGTGCCCAGCGTTCGTGTGTGTTCGTTGCTGGTCTCAGCTCGTACGATGACTATGGTTTGACTGACGATGACCCGAAGGGCTACTTCGGAGGCGAGATCCGTGACCACTCCCCGTGCTGCTCCAGCAGGAAGTTTATCACGCTGGCGACGAAGGACAATGCCTGGTACGACCCTGTGTTCCAGCAGCGCCTGGTGGACTTGATCATGCAAGTGAGCGGCTCCAGTGACCCAGCGACGGGCACTATCAAGGACACGATCATTGTCGGCCACTCGATGGCCAACCTCATTCTGTCCGGAGCTATCGCGCGCGGTGTAGCGAAAATTGACCCGTCAACGTCCTGGGTGGCCACTAGCGCCCCGATGGAAGGGAGCATGGGCTCCAACTACATCCAGGAATCGTGCAACGGCGAGAAGAACGGCTTCATTGCGACCATTGTGGACTTGCTCGGCAACTGCCCTGTCAACACCGGACAAATGTCGCTCGCCTACCAAAACACAAACTTCGCCTCGGCCACCATGAACTCGGACTACGTTGCTGCGCAAGCAGCCTACGCGTCCAACGTGTCTGCTGTCATGTGCAGCAACAGCTTCGCGGGCTTGGTCACGGTCAAGGCGGCCCTATACACACTGGCAGGCGAGATGCTGCCGCACCACTCGTCTCAAAACGATGGTATTGTCGAGTACGCGAGTTGCGCAATGGGACTTCCCCTAGAAAGCTTCGACAATACGTATAAAAGCGTGCGCTATGTGGCGGAGCTGAACCACGTGGACATGTCCTTCCGCAACGGCGATGGCGTCTTCAGCGACTCCAAGAAACCGGTGAAGTGGTTTGAATGCCTCTTGTAGGTATTAGTTGCTAAATACTCCGCGGCCAGGTTACAGACAGAACTTGCCTGCCGCTGTAGTACAGATTTTGATGGTATTGATGGCGTAAATGTTGAATGGTAGATGAGATACTGTACATCTCGCTACCCTTTGGTTGTTTCTCGTCCAGGATACGCAAAAGTTTTCTTACAAAAGGAGTCAGATAGTAGGCGTACCGTATGTATAATTTGTTGGCAGTGGCGGTGGTGAACTCCACAGACTTGATTCACAACGTTTTGAATTTCGTACTACACACGACATCGGTAAGAGCGACCGGACTTCAAGTCGATCAGCATCACCTGGAACCAATCAACCAGATAACGTTTTCATTTTGGATTCTGTGTGCGTCTTTCGCGGTAAGGAAGCTTCCCCTCAAGAGCATATAGAGACACCACGACGCGGGTTATGTGAGAAGTTTGTTTGTACGGTGACGCTCCTTACCTGTTCGGATACGCAGCCGTTCGCTATGAAGTCAGATTGTATGCTATCACTCGTGCGCATGGTAGCATGAACATAATTGCGTTAGGAGTATATGGTGTAAAACATCTTGAAGGACGTTTCCGTTTGGTGTTGGCGATTCTGAACATTGCGCGACTGTTGCAAAGTGTGGCAAGTTTGTGCCCGGACAGCGCTCGAGGTGAGTACAAGAAGGTGCTCCGTGTTCTTGGAGTCCAAGTTTAATTAACTCGAGCCAGGTCACGTATTTCCCAGGATCGCTATTCAAAACTCGAACTTGCGACGGTATTCGGGGTGCTTCTAGGACTGAACGTAAAACCAACAAAATACATCAAATTTCTTGCCATACTAGCAACTACTTTGAAGTATGTTTCTAGCATTGGTAAAATTTCATGCTGTTCATGGATGCATCGAGACTTTCGATGGCCACAGCTTGTGGTTTCGAATAGATCTCATGCATGCAGCGCAGACTTCACCAAGCGGCTACCACCGACGTCGAGCCAAACACGCCCCAGAGATGGTAGTTACATCCCTGCTGTATAAGATCTGTTGGGTAGTTCAACTACGGTGAAAATGTAGTGCGCGGGAGCTGGTATGGCACAGGAAGAGAGAGGACACAGTTCTTAGAGCAGTTGATGCCTGGCGAGTTGACCCAAAACTTGTGAAAATGTAGTGCGCGGCAGCTGGTATGGCACAGGACACAGTTTTTAGAGCAGTTGATGCCTGGCGGTCGGTCGAGAAGGCCCTCTGGACTCAATTGACTCCGCCAGTTTGGGCGAAAATACTTAAAATGGCCGGTGCGAATAACAGTGCTGGCAAACACGAAATTTGCATCACGTGTTCAGAAGTAATGCCACTCCAATATTCGCACAACCTTCACAAGGCAACGTGAACAACTGCACAGCTCGTTTCGCGCTCCCCCATTCTCGATCCCTTGAACCGGATGCCAAGGGCTACTGACTCCCATACCAAAGCGATGTGCAGCGTAGCATTATCAACGTGGATGATGGCAAGCCGTCGATGCATTGTTACTTTCCTGCAGGAAGTTGAGCATTGATTTATGCCGAACGCCGCTCACTTTTAGCCGAATCATTTTTCGTGTTTGCACATGATAAATGCTGAGCAAAGCGAGAATAACGATTCATCGCCCATGAATTCTGCTTAAAAGAATGCTAAAGGTCCGACGGCAACAGCAGCACTCGAAGATGGGCGACATCAGTGAATGATCAGTCGATTACTCCAATCCAAGCCGCAACACAAACGCGAAGATGTGAGCCCAGTCTCGAATTTGCATCATGGGTCTCGAACCTGCCGCTGCAAAACCAAGTCGTGGAGGCCAAGGCCCAACTCGACGGCGACCCTGGGTATGGTTGCGAGCCGCGATGCTCGCTTCTGTCGGCTTTCTCCTTGTAGCCACCCAATTCACGACGTACAGCCACCACTTCCACGCGCACCTCGCCAAACACCGGATTCTCCGCAATCTGCAGAGTCAACCGTCACTCAGGCTCACTTTCCAGCTCAAGCGCAAGGCCATGTACGTCCACGGAGCGTCAACGTTTGACGTACTAGCGACTCCAGCTCCGAGAGAGTCTCTGAACGACAACGTTATGAAGTACAACGGAATCGCCTCCTTCGAAGAAAATGGAGATAAGCATGAATACTCGCTCGTGGATGGTGTGGCCTACTACACTCGTCGATCTGGAAGTGTCACCACAACGCCCGAGTCGGGATGTCTTCCATCTCACATCGTGCCACCTATCGAGACGATACTCGCTGCTATCCACGACGCCAGTACGGCCACACACTTACTCCCACCAGGAAGTGCAGAGAGCAAATGTCCTGGAGGATCCATGGTGGTATTTCCATTCGCTGGAGAAGACTACGTCCTATGCTCGCGTCAATCCAGCTCGAATTGGCTCCAGGATGACGGCTTTCAGATATTTGGCTCTCATTTCAACGTCGGTGTGACGTACGAGAAGTCTGCACCGACTATTGTAGCTCCGCGAGTCGCATCGGGCGTGGCTGCTGCTTGCGGCACGGTGCCGTTCGGCACGCGTATCATCCCGTCAGTGTCGTCAATGATGAAGCAGTCGCTGTTCGAGTGGGGCCACCGCTCACTTATTTCGGAAGAAGCCGACTTCAGCTTTGGAGACGTGGTGAACGCAATTACGGGCCATGACGACTCCCAATGCACCTGTAAGGGCAACCAACGCGCATGCGTGTTCGTTGCAGGTCTCAAGTCGTACGAAGACCACGGTCTTACAGAAGACGACCCGGTGAACTACTTTGGGGACACTATTGCAGACCACGCGCCGTGCTGCTCAAGCATCAGGTACATCACGTTGGCGACGCAAGTGAATGCCTGGAACAACGCCACGTTCCAGGGACGGCTAGTGGACTTGCTGCTTCAAGTGAGCACGACAAGTAACGCATCGACCAAAACTGTCATAGACACGATAGTTGTGACACATTCTATGGGGAATCTCATGCTGGGGGGAGCGATTGCATCGGGTTTGGTCACTTTGGATTCCTCTTCGACATGGGTCGGCACGAGTGGGCCGCTGGAAGGCAGCATGGGGTCCAATTATCTTTTTGAAACCTGTGACGGCGCTCTTACAATTGTGGTGGAGAAAATCATGGATCTATTGGGGAACTGTCCTCCTAAGCCTGGTCGAGCTTCTCTTGCTTACCAAAATTCCAACTACAGCAACCCAACATTGGATGAAGATTTTGTTTCAGCCCAAGCTGCGTATGCCTCAAATATTTCGGCTGTCTTGTGCAGTAGAAACCACACTGGTTTGAATACGATTCAAGCAGCTATCTACTCACTCGCTGCTGCGGTGGTCCCGCACAAGTCTCCACTGAACGATGGCATTGTGGAGTACCAAAGTTGCGCAAAGGGCCTCGAGATGGAGAAGTTTGCTGACACATCGAACAGCACATTTTACGTGTCGGGTCTCAACCACGTCGATACCTCCTTCCGAAACGGAGACAGTCTCTTCAGCGATAACAAGAGGCCCGTGAAGTGGTTCGAGTGTCTTTTGTGATGTGTTGCGTCTGGGTGTAGCGAATCCTAGTAGAGTGATCCTTGATGTTTTTTGCAACTTTTTGATAATCCCAGCTTTGCTTCGTGGAAGAGCGTCTTGTTAATGTGGTAACTTGATAATGTTGTGGCGTGACGCTACTCATAAACGTCCAGCTAACTAACATGCACGGTGTGCAGATTTGTTGAGAGCAAATCTAGGCATTCCGTCGAGCTGCCGACTCGACTCAGACGTTGGTACACCAATAAGGGAGTTGACGGGCGATAGGGCCAAGTTGCCTGCCCATCCCGAATCGCATGATAAATGACAGGAAACTGGAGGACTTCGTGTTGAGATCGGGGAAGAAATGGTTACACTCAAGTGTCTTCCGATAACCCAATAAATAACATGTAAGCTTACCTAGCATGGTGAACCTGTCTTCCAGCGATATATGTACCTATAGAATGCAGGTAGCGTACAAGTGTACTTGGTTTTCAGATCTTGCAGAGTTCTGAGCACGGCCAGTTGTGAGAGACCATGTAGCGGGCAGCAAGTGAATGCCTCCTCCAGCAGCAAGTTTTACGTGACCGAGATCACCCACCTCGACATCACCGCCCGCTTAGGAGACAACGAAAATACTTGTCTAGTACTGTAGTACGAGTGTCTTCTGTAGATAGTAAACTGAGCGCTGGTATCATCACACTGCTTGGTGTTGCATCAAGTGGGAACGACCGAACTGTATTCCAGAGGTGCATCGCGTGACCAACAAGGTTCTTTGTTTACTTCCCCGCAAGTGTCCTCTCTTACCGCATTGCCAAATCTCAAGATATGTCGACGACACGGCCGGTTGTGGGGAAACTCAATGTGCTCCCTGGCCGCCATTTGGCGATTGACGCTGTCGCCGCCACCGGCTTTCAATTCCAAACTACACAGTTAGATGTTCGCTTCACGCTCCTTAGTCACCACTGCGATGGCTTTACTGGCCTTTGCAGGGAGTGGTGCCGCGCTGCCGTCGCTCAAGCTCGCGATTGACATCAAGCGCCCCAGTATGGCAGTGCGAGGCTCCACCACCTTTGACGTCTTCGTCACACCCGTCGTGACCGGTGACTCCGTCAACTTCAATGGCAAGCTATCCGTCGAGCAGGAGGACGCTACACACAGCTTCCTCTTCGTCGACAACGCACCGTACCATCAAGTCGTCAATGGCTCAACCAGCGTCACCACCTGTCAGTCCGCGGAGTTTATCCCAGGCGTGTCCGACGTGGTAGAAGCCATCGCGTCAGCTACTGCTGTCTCCAGCGTCTCTACGAACCAACCAATCTCCTGCACCAACGGAACTTGGCTTAGCACGACCTTCGCCGGTGAACCCTACGTGTTGTGTTCCAGAGCTGACGGCGCGAACTTCATGGTGTACGGCGAGGACCTGAGCGTCTCATTCGAGTATTTACCGGAGACCGTGGAGATTACGAAGCCGCTGGCTGCTCCGAGCAATTGTGTTGCCGTGAAGGATGGGTCCGTCGCGCTGTCTGCGCTGCACAAGATTTACGGTAAGACTCTGCCCTATAGCTCACAGCGCAGACTGAAAGAAGCGGCACGTACGGCATTCCTCTCGAGCCCTACGTGCACGTGCCAAAGCAAACCTCGTCCGTGCCTGTTCTTTCACGGAATGGACGTCGAGAAGGATGGCGGTATCATCGATGACTACACATTCTTTGGAAAGATCAAGCAGCACGCACCGTGCTGTTCGTCTTTCAGCTTCGCGATTCTCAATACGGTGGACTACGAGTGGTATAATGAAACGCTACTGGAGAAGGCTTGCAATGCTGCCATGAATGTCAGTACGGGGTCGACGAGTGGAAAGTCGACAGTGATCAATAACCTTATCGTCGTTGCCCACTCAATGGGCAACAACATGTTCGCGAGCGCGCTTGCGAGTGGCAAGTGCTCCATTGGAAGAAATGTGGAATGGATCGATCTCAGCGGGCCGATGAAAGGCAGCATGGGCTCCGACTTCATTCATGATATTTGCGACGGTGACGACAACGGATCACCCGACATTTTGTCAAAGCTGGGCAACTTGATCGGTCAATGTCCTGGCAGCACGACGCGTCGGTCGCTTGTGTACGATGGCGGCGAGTACTGCGACAAGAAAATGTCAGCTCGGTACGCGGCAGCACTCAAGATGCACGAGAAATACGCGACTGCGAGTATGTGCGGCACGACGTACAATGGACTTTTCTCCAAAGAGTACGCGGGTTTGTTGGCAGGAGGCTTGATCATCCCTCACCATTCGTCCAAGAACGACGGAGTGGTAAGTTTTAGTCCAAACTGGTGGAGTTTTATGATGCGGATTTTGAGCTGACCACATTGTTGTTTGATGCTGTTGGCAGGTGGAGTTTCAGAGCTGTGTCGGCAACTTGGACGCGTCATTATTTGAGCCCACGTATTCAAGCACCTGGTACGCTGCAAAGCTGAACCATGCAGACACGACATTCCACGACGGCGAAGGGCTGTTTAGTAAGGCGCAGAAGCCCTTGAAATGGTTTGAATGCTTGCTGTAAAAGTGCCGATACGCTATGAAATATAACTGAGCTCGAGAGGATACAATCTCTACATATGCAAGTGTCTTACCCTACGACTAACTAAAAGAAGAATGGCAAGCTCAACGTCTATACCTTGAACTCGGTTTTGAAACGTTGAAGCCGAAGCACTCATGAGTAGGAGAGCCAAGTGGTAAACACCGCTCGCGGGCTCGGTCGTAAACGAGAACCCGCGGTCTGGTCTCACAAACATGTTCGCAGACGGCGTGAGACGCCAGGCACCACCATGCACAGACTGCAAGTTGGCTACGACGGTATTGTGCAAGTGCCTGACGTCCTATAGCGTGCACTTTGGTTTTCTACCGGCGTAAAGAATAATGAAAGTCACTGAACGACAGTGTGTTCCAACAAGCTCCGACGACGATAATGGGAAGGTTGCCACAGCTCGTCCTCGGCGATCCGCCATCCTGGCCATCCGATGGTACGTGAGTAATAGGGCAACAGGCACCAGGTTTGCCCTTCATGTATCCATTCACGCCTTTTATGCTACGGTCTGTAGCCTGCAGACCAGTTAACGGCCACAGCTCCATCATGCAGCTCATGCCCCCCCCGGTGGTCACCAGTGCCCCCCCACTGGTGACCAACACGATGATACATGTAGTCCAAGACGCTGAAAGGAAGAAAAAACTATCAACACCTTCATGTATCTGCCTTTGATGCAGTATACGTGTACATGTATGCACTGGCACGCAGTTTTAGGATTGGCAGGGCTCAACACAATTGCTTCAGTACAAATGTACACTTGCCTTGTCGCAGTCACGGTGACACCTCCACCTTTGTGTGTCAACGGTGGTCCTTTTTCTTAGCTACAACGCTCACTTGCGCTGTTCGGGCCCTGCCGCGAGATCAGAAGCAGTTTTTTGTGTTGAATTGGATGCTTATGCCCCCGCGCACCTCGACGACGCACCCGCCACCTCATTTCTCAATCGGAGCTCTTGATCGAGATGGTTGCCTCCCGGTTCGCTGCCACGACGGCCATGGCGCTTTTGGCGCTGGCAGACGTCAACTCCGTCACTGGAACGTCGTCGTTGCCGTCACTCAAGCTCGGCTTCAAGGTGCACCGCTCCACCATGGAGGTGTTCGGTACATCCACCTTCGACGTCTACGTCAAGCCCGTTCAGAGCGGGAGCAGCGTCACGTTTGACGGCAAGGTCTCTTTTGAGCAGGACGGCACCACGTACAACTTCGTCCTTGTTGACAGCGTCCCCTACTACGAAGAGGTCTCCAGCACCTCCAACTCGACGACGTGCCTTCCAACGGACAACATTCCGAACGTGCCCGACATTGTGGAGGCCCTCGCTTCGGCTACTGCAGTGTCTGCTGTCAACACGGACCAAGACATCTCGTGCACCAACGGAACGTGGCTCAGCACCACGTTTGCTGGAGAGCCGTATGTGCTGTGCACGGGCAGCAAGACCGACAGCGGCGACTTCACCGTCTACGGCGAGGACCTCAGCGTCTCGTTCGAGTACTTGACGGAGGATGTGATGATCACCAAGCCGACCAACGCTCCTTCGGACTGTGAGGCAGTGACGGGAGAATCCGTTCCGCTGTCTTCGCTGGGTCAGATCTACGGCCTCACGACCTCCGGGTCGCGTCGTGAACTCAAGGAAGAGGCCGGTGCTGCACACCTCGCAAGCTCCAAGTGCGCGTGCCAGGGCACACCTCGCCCGTGCCTATTTTTCCACGGCATGGACGTCGCCGCGGACGGAGGAATCGTCGACGAATACTCGTTCTTCGGTGACATCAAACAGCACGCGCCGTGCTGCTCGTCCTTCCACTTTGCTATCCTCAACACGGTGGACTACGCATGGTACAACGATACATTGCAGCAGAAGGCTTGCAATGCCGCAATGAACGTGACCACGGGCAGAACAGACAGCGGGTCGACGGAAATCAATGACCTCATCGTTGTGGCTCACTCGATGGGCAACAGCATGTTCGCGGGGGCTTTGGCGACTGGCAAGTGCTCTATTGGCAAGAACGTCGACTGGGTGGCGTTGAGCGGACCGATGAAGGGCAGCATGGGCTCGGATTTCATCTATCAGATCTGCGGCAGCGGCAGTGGATCGGATACTTTGCTCTCGAAGTTTGGTGGTCTCATCGGCCAGTGCCCGGGAACGACTACGCGCCGCTCGCTTGTGTACGACGGTGGCAAGTATTGCGACGCCGCCTGCTCGCTTCGGTATGCTGCCGCGCGCGCCATGCACGCCAAGTATGTGACTGCCGGCATCTGTGGCACGACGTACAATGGCCTCATCTCGAAGGAGTACGCTGGACTGCTCGCAGGCGGTCTGCTCATTCCGCACCACTCATCCAAGAACGACGGCATTGTACGTTTTGCGTGGGTTGTCCGTTTAGTTGGAAGCTCTTGCTGATTGTTTTGTTGCTCTGTTACTTATTGTGCAGGTCGAGTTCCAGAGCTGCGTCGGTGATTTGGACGCGTCGAAGTTCGACACCACGTACGCGAGTACCTGGTACGCTGCGAAGCTGAACCACGCAGACACGACTTTCCACGACGGCGACGGCCTGTTCAGCAGTGCGCAGAAGCCCCTGAAGTGGTTCGAGTGCTTGCTGTAAGCGATTATGAGACTTCTAGGTTCATTTAAAAAAAATGCATCATCATCATCTAAAGGTACAGTAATGGGCAGACGCAGCACTTGCACTCGGCAATGAACTCGTCAGGGGCAGACACCTGCTTTTCGGCAGTAGAAACGGCAGCGCCTGATTCAAACGATAAACATTTGCAGCCCTTGCAGCCAAGCCACAGCAGTAAACACAGCGGCGTGCTGCTCTCAACAGCGTGGGCAACAAGCACCTGCCTGCAAGTTGCCCGACGCTGATGCCACCACGATGTTCCGCCGCCGGGAAGTCCGGCATCGTGGCCATCCGAGTGGGATCCGTGAGTAACAGCGCAGCCGAAGCAGCAGACGCCGCACAGTGTATCCATCCCTTGTCACTCTTTGCGCGAGCAAGTGGACATAGCGTGTCCACCTGTCAGTCGCACCTGCTATAACTTGTTCGCCAGTCACACCGCCTTGTCATTCTCCACACAAATGCTAATGAATCCAGAGCTCGAAAACGCATACCTTCCAATCTTTTGCAAGTTGAAGTGATCACATTGAAGGGGTGCGATGATGTGCGTCTGCTTCCTGCGTTATCAAGGCAGTATCAGCTCGCCAGGATGGCCTTCACAAGGTGCACGCGTCCACAGCGGCCTCCACCTCATTCCACAAGTTGCTCGGTGTGACGCAGGACCTGCAACTCTCTCCAAGCCCTCCATGAAGTCTGCTATCTCGCTGGCTGCGGCTGTGGTGGCCCTGGTCGGCCTCGATGCCGTCGCTGCGACCTCCGCGCTGCCGTCCATCAAGCTGGGCTTCAACATCCAGCGCTCCACCATGGAGGTCTATGGCACGTCCAGCTTTGACGTCTACGTCAAGCCCGTCCTCAGCGGCAGCAACATCTCGTTCGACGGCAAGGTGACCTTCGAGCAGGACGGCACCACGCACAACTTCGTCCTCGTCGACGGCATCCCGTACCACGAAGTCATCAACAGCACGGCCGGCGCCACAGAGTGTCTACCCACGCAGCTGTTCCCGAGCGTCCCGGCCATCGTGGAGGCCATCGCATCAGCCACGGCCGTTTCCAGCGTCAGCACGGAGCAGGACATTTCGTGCAACAACGGCACCTGGCTCAGCACGACCTTCGCGGGCGAGTCCTACGTGCTATGCACGGGCGCAGACGGAGAGGATGGCAACTTCACTGTGTACGGCGAAGACTTGAGCATCTCGTTTGAGTACCTGTCAGAAGACGTGACGATCACCAAGCCTACCAATGCTCCGAGCGACTGCACTGCCGTGTCGGACGGTTCGGTGGCGCTATCGTCTGTGGGTCAGTTGTACGGCCTCACCACGTCAAGCTCGCGTCGTGTGCTGAAGGAAGAAGCTGGTGCTGCCCGCCTCGCCAGTTCCTCTTGCACATGCCAGGGAACTCCCCGACCATGCCTGTTCTTCCACGGCATGGACGTTGAGGCCGACGGAGGAATCGTGGACAGCTATTCCTTCTTCGGAGACATCAGGGAGCACGCGCCATGCTGCTCGTCCTTCAGCTTCGCCATCCTCAACACAGTCGACTACGAATGGTACAACGACACGCTCCAGCAGAAGGCTTGCAATGCTGCCATGAATGTGAGCACCGGCACGGTGGACAGCGGCAAGACGGAGATCAATGACCTCATCGTTGTGGCTCACTCCATGGGCAACAACATGTTTGCAGGAGCTTTGGCGACCGGCAAATGCTCCATCGGTAGCAATGTGGACTGGATCGACTTGAGCGGGCCCATGAAGGGCAGCATGGGCTCCGATTTCCTCCACGAAATTTGCGATGGCGGCAGCACGCTACAAAACATTTTGGCTGAGCTCGGAGGACTCATCGGGCAATGCCCCGGCACCACTACACGGAAGTCACTGGTGTACGATGGCGGCGACTACTGTGATTTAGCGTGCTCAGCTCGTTACGCGGCCGCACGAGCTGTGCATGAGAAGTATGTGACTGCCAGCATGTGCGGCACGACGTACTCGGGACTGCTGTCGAGCGAATACCTGGGCCTGCTGGCTGGAGGTTTGCTCATCCCCCACCACTCCTCGAAGAACGACGGCATTGTGGAGTTCCAGAGCTGCATTGGGAACCTCGACTCATCGTCGTTCGACGACACGTACTCGGCGAATTGGTACGCCGCTGCTCTGAATCACGCGGATACGACGTTCCACAACGGCGAAGGTTTGTTTAGTAGTGCCAAGAAGCCTCTCAAGTGGTTCGAGTGCTTGCTGTAAGAAGCTCAATCCGCCAACGCGTTCAAGCTAGGTGATTGGGACTGAATAGCACTGCTGTCTTGCATAATGAAAGGTGAGTTTATCGTAAATGCTCTCCAGCTACAATTGTTTTGCCACAGCGAGGAACCGAGATAGCCCAGGACGTCGTTTTGCGTACTCCTCCACAACTTTTTCCTGGGCGTTGGATGGATTGCGAATCCAGTCTTGCTTGATCTGCGATTGGCGTTGTTGTGGTGTCTGGGATGCTCGCCTATGGCGTTTTAGCTCCTGCAGCATCTTGGCTGCCGCCGCATTGGAACTCTCGTCGGCCTCATTTTTATTGAGATCGAGTTGCCAAGGCACCGATTTATCCAGGAGATCCCCAACACATTGCCCGTCCACTGTATAAAACGAGGTAGCACCGCTATCGAGTGTTATCGCAAGTAGTGAGACGGAGCTTTCAATTCCATGAACCGCACACAGTGTCCTGACCGAGTCTTCCTTTCGAATCAACCACCTACAACGTATCTGTACCAACGTTGGTGGTAATAACTTGTCCACGTCGTTTGGTTCTGAGTTCGAGTCTTTCCATCTTACTTCCACTTGTTTCGACTTGCGAATTGTGTCGATCTCCTTGAACAAGAGGCCAAAATCATAGAAAGTGACAAATCCTAGTAGCATCCAGTAGCACGCGTCAGTACATTTACGCACCCCAGCACGTTGTTTGTTATACTACACACACCTACCGTGATCATCCCCAACGCAACATACACTGTTCCTATCGTCAGAAAGCCACGCCGCAGCACAAACAAGAGACTGTGCATGAGGATTGTGTCGTTGATTTCCAGCAAACCGCTGATCATCGTGCTGTTGATCGAGTTCGTCGCCATATTCTAGGCAGAGAATACGTTGATGCGCATAGGGGAAAGCTGGCGGAATAGCCTTGCTAGACCAAATTGATAGATGACACGGATGGCCTTCCTCCACCAGAACAAAGTACGGATGCGGATCAAGATACACGACTTGCCCAACCAGACATGGTCTAAGTCGATTCATATCGTGCGTGCAATCAACAAGGCAGCTACCGTCATGATCGGACTTGCTTGCAGTTCCAGTCGCAACCACTGTCCCGCCCTTCACTTTCCACACACAAAATGTACCGTCAAATAGGGAGACGGTGACCAAATGTTGAAGTTTTCCATGTACGTCAATTGTGACGGCGTCGGGTCCTCCGCTACCGCTAGTCATCATCGCGGCTTGTTGGGGCTCTTTTAGTCTTGTTTGCGCTTTCTTCAGGAATGCGATCAGCGTGATTGCTTCTCGACCAGCATACGTTTTCTTCGTCGCGCTCGAATATTGACTATTATGCAGTATCGGGAACGTTGAATCCAACAATTCTTTGGCTTTTCGTGTTGTGATTTTGCCGGATTGAGCATAGTCAGCCGAGTTGAAGAGTCTTGTGAACTCTTCGACCTTGTCAATAGAGCCGTGTGACTCGAATAGCATTGAATCACCAACGTTGTTGCTCACACTTTGAATTCCATGCCAATGGTTTAGTGTGTGAAGCACCTCCAGATTTGCAGACTGTGAGATCAAAACAGTGCCGTCAAAAGAGCTCGAAACGACTTGTCGTGAACCGCTAACCCAGCGAACGGCAGCAACTTCGGCACTATGCAGCCTTTTCGATAAAATAATCGCGCCTCGAGGAAGCATTATGCGTGCCACGGTTCCATCTTCTGCACCCACAATACAAGAGTACTTATCCTCCACAACGGAGACACAGGTAACGTCAACTTTCATCGAAAACTTCTCTCGTCGAAGTAAATACCCAGAGCTCGCTGCCCAAGATTGAAGCTCTCTAGGTGTTATTACAACAACTGCGTCACTTGGACGGTGAAATACCACCGCAAGGGGCTTTGACCGTTCTTCTACGCAGAACTCAATTCCAGATCTGTCGGTCCGAAGTGATTGCTGTTGATCTTCCCCGACTCTGGCTATTGGCGCGAGATCTTCACCATTCTGTAAATCTACAAAAAATACGCTCGAGTGTGCGATCGCCAGTCGCTTGCGAGATGGCATATAACACATGGATCGCATTGGTCGTATAAGTGTTCGCGGCAAAGTATGGTCCTGTATGTATGCTTCTCGCTTGAAAGCTCGAACAGGAGCAAACTTCCGTAGGTCCCAGATCTTGATTAGACCACTCTCATCAGCCGAAATCACTTGCGGCGAGTCTGGAACCACTTCTAGGCCAATTAACTGGTGTTTGTGGCCCTTTAGCGATCCAATCTTTTGCTCCACGTGAGGATTCCACAAATGGAGACAATGATCCAGACCACCGCTAACAAGGTAGCCCTTATTCGCGCAATACTTCAGCATCGTCACACCTTTGCCGTGGCCAGTGAGAGCTTTGCCGATGCGCTCGAGGTGTATATCAAGCACGTAGATTTTCCCGTCGAGACAGCTTGCTGCAATGTGCGTTGTATTTTGAATGGCAGCGATATCGGTCATGACCTCGTGGCCTTTCATGAAAAACGAGTGCGAGTTCGAAAGCATCTCCAAGTTCCACACATGAATTTGGCCATTTGTACAGGAAGAATAGAGACGTGGTGTTGTCGTGTCCAATGAAATTTCTAACGCTGTTTGAGCTACCTCCGTAGGAATTTGCTTGAAGACACGGAACATGATGTGTAAGTACAAAACAAGGCGTCGCGTGATAAGGAAGCCACTAACCTGGCGAACCAGAAGATGGTCCACATCGTAAAGCGCGATTACTGGAGACGTTGAAGCTGTGATCACGTAGCGACCCGTTGGCGAGTACACGGCGTCCAAAATGCTAGTGCCTCTGTCTCGAAGTATAAACATCAACGGGTATGATAGAGCACTTTCTAGGTTGAACTCGCAATGCGTTGCCCTATGTGTTCCTCAGCATACCTGGAAGGAGAGATGAATTCACCTGCGATAGTGTTTCTTGAAGGATCCAGCAGCCGAAAGCCTTTATTCCGAGCGTCATTTAGGAACACTCTATCGACACTCTCAAAGTAGTACTAAAAGGTACAGAACAATGAAAAGTAAATTCACATTGACAGTGGCAATACGAAACACACAAACTCACCATGCCGTGGACTTCGGCGGACATGTTTAGCGCGCCTGGTTGACACATCAACTTTTTTTCTCTTTTGTTCAATTTAATTCGTGGAGCAAGGAATGAATGAAGACTAACGTACTCGTTGGGTGGCTGTGTCATCGTCTGGAAAATGCTCATCTATCAGTGATGTGAAATGTTTGTGAGCTGCGTTCAAAGTTGTAGAGTGATAGCAGGTTTAGAACGAACCGGAGGGTTTGAACATTGATAAGCTGAAATCCTCCCACGTTAGGAATCCTGCCGCATGCAAATCAGCTTGCTTGTAGAGACTACTGAGCTCGTGGATCAGGGCAACCTGTAGTTTAGCATCATGCACCGCTTTAGTCAGCGATATGAATTTGATAGCTCATCTCATCACGGACCTGTTGCTCCCATGCTAAGTCTTGCGAATGCAATGCGTGCAGCATTTCAGCAGTAAAATCTTTTTCATCTAGACGACCGCGTCTTTCAAAGGCCAGTCGCATCACAGCCATTCCGTCCTGATCTGCCCCACACCGATGTTACCACTTCACCAAAAAGAGATGTAAAACTAGTGAATAGCTCAACCTACCTAGCGTCGCTAACGACTTTGCTGGTACGTGGGACGCTGCTTGCTGAGGTTGCGGGGTATATGACTGTACACGAGTTCCGGCTGACTGATTCCATCCTTGACGCGTCTGCTTCTCAACCAGTAGCTTCTCGCGCTTGTCTCGGGCGATAGCACTCTCCCGAATTTTTGGAAAATAGCTTGTGGGCTCGGCAGCAAAGCGATCCCTAGAGTTCTGGAATCGCTGAGCATCGCTTGTAGCTGGTCGAGCGGCTTCAAATCGACGTGAACCTGTCTGGAGGGCGGGAGGAATCTACACAAAGCGATCAAACGTTGCTACAAACATGTCCATACCAACTTGAGGTACCTCTGCTGGTAAGTAAATTGTTCTTCGATCCAGTCTGCTGGGCCGCCTGGAGCTTTGAGCCGAGGATGGAGGCAGTGGCTTCATCATGAGATACCGACGAAGAGGACACGTCTCTTCAAGGACCGTTACTGTGAACTTGGGCAAACATGAAAAAATAAAGCACCTTCTTCTAGTCTTCGATCGCGTATTTCATGATCAATGCACAATTGAGAAACAAGGTCAACTTGGCTTGTTATGAAAAGCCAATTCCTCTATATTCGTTTCGCACGATGCCTGCGGCTGTCTCTATTGCGGTGGGTGGATGGTGGCAGATTTGAGTACGGCATCAACCAGCTCTGAGTGCTTGTCCTTGGTGATCAACTCCAGCTCGACCTGCTTGAACGCAGCTACGTAGGCGTACTTGACGTAACCCAATCTGCATTCACAGTAGCAAAGAGGCTCATTAGTTGACTATTTGGCACCGACACAAAATAGAAAACCAGCCTTACTTCTCGAAAAGCTTCAGCGACGCGCTGTTCGTCTCGATGATCTTGCAGAAGAAGCGGGTAACGTTGAGTTTGGAGGTAGCTGCACCAGCAAGGATCACAATCACCAGTCAGCTTTGAGACTATTACGACTATAAGCATCACGTTGGATTTTGCATCCATACCGTAAGCCATCATGAGCTTGACCGCCTCCTCCGCGAAGCCCTTGCGGCGGTACTTCTCCTCGGCAATCATGATCTCCATCTCGCACGCGTGGGGGTCGTCGTAGTCGTTGAAGAACAAGTTTACGTCCCCCGCCATGCCTAGATCAAGTCACCAGACAACACTTCAGCTCTCCTCTCGTCTACCCACCATCCAAGCAGCAACTCACGCTCAATAGCACCCTCGTCGACGTACGAAGCCCCAGGCTCGCCGTCGCCCTCAGCGCGCGCCAACACGATGAACGTGCACTCTGCAAACCACAAAAAAAAAAAAGACTTTAGTCAAGGACTGTATCTGGCCCGCTCTAGTGCATCGTACTCTCGGCGTCGTCCCTCCACGCCTTCTGCATGTCGAACTCCTCCTCGATGGACAGCGGCTCCGACGCCGTCATCTCTGCACGTAAGAGAAATACACCAACAGTCAGTAAATAACTAGAAATTTCTACGGTAGTAGTAAGGAGGTGTTGGCGCCTCGCCTTGCAGCCACGGGTCCTTCATCCAGTTGTGGTACTTGGGCACGTGCTCCCTCTCGTATGGCACCAGCGTCACCCGCTCTCCGGTCTGGCAAGGGCAGCATCAACACGATCCAATTCGTAGAGAAATAGCGTAACGCATGTAAGTTTTAGCGATTGCGGTGGCAATAAATGCAACTGCCGTGGCGTACGATGACCACGCCCGCGTTCGCCTTCATGGTGGCCGCAGAGTCAAAAGTCTCTGTATGACAAGGCAGTTCTATATTTGTATCCACCTATTTCTAAACGTGTTCTAAAACGACGTTCATGTGGACCACACCAAGCCTTGATTTTTCACGTGGCGCACATGAACTTGTCATTTTCGCCGATCTGACTTTTGACGCGCCACCATGAGCTCCTCGGCCGACGGGCAGCTACTAGCGCTGCTGGCGGAGGCTCTGCCGCTCCTTGTGCAGCGTGGATGGGTCGACGTAATGCGCCTCCGCTTCCTCTTCTTCCCCATACCCTATTTTCAGTGTATTGATGTCTGTGAGCGCAGGCAGACGCTGTGGAAGCCGTCGCAGCAGTCAGCAAGGGGCTGCGCGCCGCTGTGGAGCGTCTGAAGCTGCGACGCCAGGCGGTGCGGGTCGGAGGCCTCCCGAGATCGACGAGGTTCCTGTACGTCGAAGTGTTGGGGCCTGCAGATGTCGTTGGACGGAGCAGCAGCAGCTGGAGCTGAGCTCATGTGTGTCAATGTTGAAGCTACTGGCTGCGAGCCGGAGACGTGGCAACGCTGATGGGGGACGTGCCCGACCAATTGAGCAGCAAAGAGCTCTACCTGAAGGTATGGAGAGAGGAGGTGATAGGTAGGCTGAGAGCTGGTGGATTGAAACGGATGTTGTGGCTGTGCTGCTGGTAGTTGGCTGGGATCGAGATGCTGGAGGACACGGCGACGCTGGGCAGCACCGGGGTGGAAGGTGAGTGGAGGATGAAGTGGTGGACGTTAAGGAAAGAGCGGCTGTGGCTGATTGGGCTCGTGCGTGCAGGAGAGATCGACCGGGACATTGAGCGCACGTTTCCAGCGAACCCCTTCTTTTCCGAGGAAGGTTGGTGAATGCAGATGCCGGAGGGCTGCGTCGTTCGTTTATTGATGCAAGTGCTGTTTGTGAACGTGTGGTGGTGGTAGGTGACGGAAGGCGGCTGCTTGGGAACATACTGAAGGCTGTGGCGCTTCATGCAGACGACATTGGCTATTGCCAGGTATGGTTGGCGGTGTGGGGTGAGGTTGTTGTGATTAGTGGACTGATGATGGAATGCGTGCTTTGTAGGGAATGAATTATGTTGTTGCGGCGCTTGTTCTTGTATTAAAGGATGCTCAAGACGTCACGAATCTGGACCTCGAGGGGTTGTCGATTCAGGAAGCGGTGTTTTGGCTCACCATCTCCTTGATTCGGCGCAAGGGGATGGCAGATCTGTGGAAGCACAAGATGCCAGGGTTCGTTCAAAATTCATTCGCGAGAGTCACGGCAAAGCACTCAATCCTTTGTTGTGCTTACGACCCAGGCTATCGCAGTGCATTTACCTGTTTCAGCAGCTTCTCAAGATCCACTTTTACGATCTATCGGTGCATTTTCGGCAAATTGGGATGCATTCCAATATTCTAGTAACCCAGGTAAATATCTCGCCAGTTGTGTTTGCTATGCGCAGGGTCGTAATAACTAATGAAGGGTTTTGCTGCAGTGGTTCGTGACAGTATTCGCGCGAGTGCTTACCACCCCGACCCTTACTCGAGTATGGGATCTGCTCTTTATGGACGGATGGAAGGCTGTTTACCGAGTTGCGCTCGCCATTACTGCAGAGTTGCGACCAAAACTTCTTGACATGGTAGGTTAGAAGTCCACTTCGATACTTGACGTTTACTTGAGGTATTTTCTAAGTGTGCGACCATCACCACCGTAGGATATGGAACAGTGCAGCGAGTTTTTCCGAAAGAACCCAAAACTGGGTTTGGAGGAAGCATTTACCCCTGAACTGCTGGTGCAGCGTGCTCTACAATACAAAGTGACGCGTTCCAGCTTAAAGCAGTTGGAGGAAGAGCGGCATCTTGAGGTAACTCTTCAAATGGCTCGTGCATTGTGGTTATATGACCATGAAGTTGATGTTGTTATATTGGTGCTGGTTTCAGTATCTGCGACTTCGACTACAACAAGCACCACTTTCAGAAGAGCATCGCATGCTATTTCCTACCCTCGGACACGAAGGTGACGCCGCTGCACAGCGGAAGTCTCTGGAGCTGATCCGCTCTAAACTACGACGCTTCGACACAGATGTTGCGAGTGACACAGCTTTCCTGCAACACAAAATCGAGGCCGCCGAGAAGACCCAGGCTCAAGCAATGTCGGTACGCTATGCCATCGCGTACGAGCTGTCAGAAGCTGCTATCGAGCTGAACGAGCGGATCGAGATCCGAAATCGTCTACGCTCGAAGTTCCGAAAGCTCATGGCGGTCGCAATTACCGAGGCAACCACCGCATCAACGGCGAGTTCTCCGGCATCAGCATTTCCAGCGTGGATCAACCCGTTCGACTTCATCAATGAGCGTATGGCCAGCTGCTTCGAGCGACTGCCTCTGCTTTCAAGCTACCTCGACGCAGGGGATGAACTTCGTGGTGGTGACAATGACACAGATGACGAAGAGGCCGAGGAAGCAGAACGAAATCTGGTGCACCTCGAAGTTATTGTTCCTCAGTTGGCAGCGGAACTTCGACTGTTACAGAGGACACTCGCCTACAACGAGCGCATCGTTCGCCCCCTGCTTCAGCGAACTCGAAGGCTGCAGCGTGATGCACAACTTGCTCGAGTGGAGTTGGAAGAGGCACAGCTTTTCAAAGACCGATTGGCGGACCAGTTGCTACAGATCATGTTGGCTAGCGAGAAGCTCAAGAACGAGCGGATGCAGCAACTCTTTGCTGAGGTTGACCAAACGAGCTGCTGACAACAACGATAGCGATGAATGAGCATAATGATTAATACTCGCTAAACGTGGGAAGTATCTACTGTATTACTACCGGGTATGGAAGCAGACACGCACTAGAGTAAAGGGCGAGAGGCCTCGCAAGCTCTTCCTTGGCAACAAGCGAGCGCCTCTCGCCCTTTGAGCGTGCTTGGTTCCGTGGTGCTGTGTGTCCAGGGATGAATGAGCGATCACTCGTGAGCTAGACTCTCTCCTATGAGGAGGTTTACTCGTCCTCGGTCACGACGTCGGCATCAGCGAACTCAGCCGCCACAGCGGGCTCGGCAGCAACGGGAGGAGCCATGCCCGGGCCCCACGAGGGGAGCTCGGCAGCGACACCGCCCAGCGACGGGAAGGCGTCGTTGTCACCGGCGTTGAACTTCTTGTTCTTGTTGGTCTTCTTCTTGGGGGACGCAACCTTGGCGGGGGCGGCAGCCTCGACAGCGGCTTCAGCGGGCTTGTCGGCCT
>JAHWLF010000060.1:0-25427 GCA_024679295.1 Phytophthora parvispora
AGCCTCACCAGCAACACGAGCGAGCTGGAGCAGTTCTACAGCCACTCGTACGCCTACTCGCCGTCCAAGGCCGCGCTCAACATGATCACGCGCTCGCTCTCGGTCGGGCTGCGCGACAGCAACATCGTCTTCGTGACGCTCAACCCCGGGTACGTGGCCACCGACATGAACGACCACCAGGGGTACCTCAAGCCGTCCGAGACGGCCGAGTCCATGGCCAACATCGTGGCCAACCTGACCATGAAGGACACGGGCAGGTTCTACAACGCGGACAAGCAGCTCGGGGACTTCGAGATCCCGTGGTAAGCGAATCGCGGCGATGATACAGCGATACTATGGGTCGAGTGACACTCACTACTACTCACAACTACTTCGTAATGGATGAAGACGACTTGATCGATGCTCTGAGTTGCTTGGTTCTTGAATTTTGGATGCTACAAGCCTTTGCCTTTACCTTTACCTTTACCTTCCGTCAGTCAGCAAGCAGCAGGCGCTGTCGCGGGTGGAAGTGGGCGCGAGTCGTAGCTAGCAACAGCGTGAAGTCCACTTTGAACATGGCTCCGCTGCTTGGCGTCCTCTTCGGAAGCGGCCGCGGTTCAATGCTCCAAACCGCTCGCTCACACCAACATGGGCTCTGAGTTTCTGTTGGGCTTGGGCGTCTCGCCTCACAGACACGTTCAGTGAATTGCACCGTTCGATTCGCGCAGTTGTTCCGACCCACTTTGCCTGAGTTGAGCGATGAAAACGAGCTAAGAAACGATGCTTTGATTTTCATTTTACCGATACCAACAAACGTACACCTACTTTTTTTTCTATTCACCATGGGCGCCTCGGAGAATGTTCAGTTGATCGCGTAGTCGCTGGCACTGCGCGAAAAGCTCGTCACGCTCGTTTTGAGTAGCTTCGAGCGTCTGTGTGGCTCGATCCAACTCGTTTTGAGCTTCGTGTGCCCGAGCCTCGCGTTGTCGCTGTTTCTCCGCACCATCAGCTTCATCTTTGCCTTTGTTGCTCGCACCTTCGCTTTCATCTTCTTCATCGAACACGTCCTCCTCGTAGTCGGCATCGCGTTGCTCGGCAAGAAGGTCCTGCCAGTACTCAACTGTCTGGGTCTGCTGCTCGTGCTGGCGCAGCACCTGCAGGTAGAGCTTCTCGGCGGTGTCAAGTTTTTCCTGCAACAGTTGGATGTGCTCTTGCTGCCAGATATCTGTAGATGCCTCGCTGGGAGCCCCCATAGTGTCCGGCTTGGTTAGCAAGCCCAATCGACTGCTCTGCGAACGTTGCAGACTATGGCTCGAAGCTGAGGAGGTCAATTGGTGGCTATCCATACTCGTCAAGAAGCCCTCCATTTCTATCAACCGAGCCTGCCATTGACCACCGCCAGCTTTGCCATCCAACCCAACGCCTTTGCTAAATTCACCACCGCCTCCACTGTTCGTGCTGCTTGTCTGTAGCTTCTCCTCTGAAGTCGATCCACCCAACTGGGCTTTCTGCTGCTGCCGAACATAGGTGAAAAAGCCTTGGTAACAGTGAACTAATAGCGAGTACAAGTGCGAGATGAACTGTGGCTCGGTCAGATCACTTGTTTGTGCTCGAGCCTGTGCCAAGGCGTGCACTATCACCACAGCTAGTTGTCCAGTCGAAAGTTCGTGCAAAGCGGATAGTGACAAATACAACGTTCCTTTCCTGCTTTGGCCGTTTGACGACGAAAAACTCGCGTAGCCTCCACCTCCACTGTTGCCACGCCCAAAGCTTTCAACGACCGCCAATGACAGTGCAGGCTCTTTCTTCGTTGACACCGTTTGAAGTAGTAGCTCTACAAACTTGCGTCGCGCTTGCATCCGTTCATCCAACTGATTCATCGACATTTGTGCAAGTGCTGACAGGTCCAACGACTTCGCGTCCAGCACTCCAAATGACGAAGAAGCTAGTGACGCCGCATCAAGCACGGGGTTCTTTTCGTAGCGACATCCAGCAGCCACAGCCTGTGCAACGGCAAGCCGGTACGACATCAAACTGGTGCCGCCTTCCTCTTTGGGGTTAGCCTGCTCCGGTTCATAGACCTTTTGCGGGATTTCTTCTTGCTCGTCACGCTTGAACGCAGCTATCAGAGCTTCAATTTTGGCAAGGCGCTCTTCTAGAACATCTTCCAAATGTTTAGCCAGCTCCGTTGTAAGTGCAGATTGCGGTTCTCCTGTGTCTTTTTCCTGGTTTTCCGGGTCGGGTGCTGGCAATGGTGCAGAAGGCGTAAGAAGCTCTTGCTTTTGCCGTAAACCTGCCTTCTCCTGAACGAGCCGCTGGTTCATGACGGCGATGATGATCTGGACCTTGCGACGAAACTCGTCTTCCACGATAGATTTTTGCTGTGCCATCCGAGCTCGTACGCGCGATTGTTGCTGGTGTCCGCGTCCTTCGAGCATCAACGTTAGACGCTGGAGTTGAGCCGTGTGCTCGCGTTCCGCAGCTTCGCGCTGTTTGACTTTACTCGATGGCACGGCCTGCAGTCTTGTTGCCAGCATTTGCGTCATAGCAAGACGCTCCTGGGTTAAGAGCGCTGCGAGGCGAGCTTGCACTTGTGCGAGTTGGTCCTGCTCTTCTTTTGCTAGACGCTCCAGCTCCAAGCGTTTTTCTTCCTCGATCTCACGACGTCGCTCATCCGCTTCGAGCTCTAAGCGAGCGCGGAGCTCGGCCACGAGGTCTTCAGCTTCACGCTGCGCTGCACTCATCGCAGGTTGCGGTACTTGCTGCTGTTGTACAGGCTGAGTCTGTGCCGCACCCGCAGGCACGTTCGCAAGTGCCGCTGTATGCTGCGCGTCGAAATGCGCCAGTAGATATGCAATCTCGCGCATTTGACGCTCTTTGAGGAGCTTTTCGGCTTGTTGTTTGGTCTCCTCGCTCTCTCGAGCTGCTTGTCGCTCCGCTTCTCGCAATCTCGCAGCGAACTCGCCGTCAATATGAGCTAGCACTCGCTCGGTCTCCGCTTCGGTTTGTTCTGCACCGCTTTGACGACTTGAGATCTCCAGTAAAGCTTGAGCCTTCTGAGCTGCCTTCTCCTGCGTCACAACTTGCAGAGCCCGATGGACGTTCTCAATACTTCTCGCTGCGATCTCAGCCAGTTGAGCTACTAATTCTCGTTCGTGTCGAGCACCAACAACCAGCTCAACTGCTCCTAGCAGCGACAGCTTCAGAGGCACAAGACCATAAGTGAAGAGCTGCTGAACGGCGATCACGTCTTGCTGCTGCTGTCGCGCAGCTCGAATCATAGCCCCAGCCTTCTCCTCAGCAGGTGATAACACAGCGCTTGCTGGTTGATCAACTGCAACCTCGTCGACAGGAGGTGTAGCTGCTTGCTTGGCGGCCTCCTCGAGTGCGGCTTCGCGTTCCTTCTCGGCCTTGGCAGCTTCATCGGCCTCTTGCTGCTGTCTTGTGTGCAGACGCTGGCGCTCGAGTTCCCGTTTCTCCTCGAGTTCACGCAGCTTTCGAGCCTTCTTCGCAGCGATTCGGGACTCTAGGCGAGCCTTTTGAGCTGCGCCATCGGCGCTGTGCGTCTCACGAAGCTCACGCAGGTTGGTGTTGAACTCGTGAGCCATCTTGTCAGCCGTCTCGATAGCTTGCTGTTGTAGTTGTAGAGCTAGCGCTTCCGCCCGCTTCGCAGCCTGTTCCTCGGCTTCTCGGGCGAGGCGTGCTTCCAGTTCCTCCTTCTCACGCCTTTGTCGAGCGCGTTCCTCCTCCAGCTTTTGTGCCAGTCGTGCAGCGATTTCTTGTCGCTCCTTCTCCTCGGCCTCCGCTTCTGCTTCGGCTTGAGCTCTGGCCAACGCGTCAGCTTCCTGTCGTTCAGCAGCAAGTCGGTCCTGTTCTTCAGCACCAGCACTTGTCTGTTGGGCCTTAGCACTGCTCACAGCAGCCTCCTCTTCGAGACGCTGCTTCCGAGCACGTCGTTGAGCGATGCGCTGCTGGAGTTTTTCTTCCTGTCTCGCTTGCTCCTGGGCTAGCGAAGCGGTCAGTGCACGCAGCTCACGCTCGTGCTCTTCCTGGAGGCGGTTCATCTCTTGCTGCGCCAGTTGTTGCTGGCGTTCTGCTCGCTCGCGCTCTTGCTGCTGCTTGCGTTCCTGCAGCACGCGTAGGTCTTCTTCCTGTTTGCGTTGAATCCCTTCCCAAGCCTCTTGTTCCTGTGCTGCTAGAGCTGCAGCTAGAGCAGCCTCTTCCTCTTGTTGCTGCTTGCGCTCAGCGTCGTCCGCAGCCTTCACGTCGACCTTAACTGAAGCTTGGGCATCGGCCAGCGCACGCTTCTCCTTCCTTCGCGCGATTCGCTCCTGCAGAGCTCGCTCTTGACGCTCGCGCTCCGCCTGGAGCGACTCACGCAGCTTGGCGGACTCGGCATCGTGGTTCTCGCGACACGCTGCTAGCTGCGCTTCAATTTGCGCCTCGAGACGGAGGCGCTCCGTTTCGTCCTCTAAGCTTTGAGCACTCGTCTCGTTCGCAGAGGCCTCTTGCTTGTCTTGCTCAGCTTGTCGCTGCTGCTTCTTGAGCTGCTGCTTGCGCTTCTTCTCGGCCAACCGGTCTGCAAGCTTACGCTTGGACTGATCTGCCTCCGCTGTATCAACTTGCTGAGCTTCGCCACGATGTCTGTCGAACTCAGCCGCTACTCGAGCCGCTTCGGCCTGAGCTTGCCGAGCGGCTGTTGCGGCTTGAGCTGCCGCTGTAGCTGCATCTTGGAGCTCTGAAGCGGCCTGACGCAGTGCTGCTTCTTGTCGTTCACGTTCCTGTGCCAAAGCTGCTTCCTGCTCCTGCATAATTTGCTCCTGCAGCGCTGCCATCGCTACTTCATCCTCAGCGGCAGCCTCGTCGTCTTGCTGCCTGTCACTCCCCTTAGCTTGACGCGCAGCCTTCTTCTTCGCCAACTTCTCGCGAAGTTGAGCCTCGCGCTTCTGCTGGTCCGCTAGCAGTGCTTCTTGCAGTGCGCGCCGCTCACGCGCATGCTCTCCTTCCAGTCGCTTGAGCTCGCGCTCTGCTGCAGCTTGCAAGTCGAAAGCAGCTTGTCTCTGGGCTTCGGCGTCTTGCTCGAGCTTACGCGCGATATTAGCCATCTCCTGCTGCTGTCGATCCGCTAACTGCTGCCGTGCAGCGCGCTCTTGTTCCTCTAACTCGCGTTGAGCTGATTGAACTTCCTGCTCGAAAGCTGCATCCTCCGCCTTGTCGTCTCCACCATTGTCATCACCACCGTCAGCTTTACGCCGCTGTCGCTTTGAAGCTAGTCTTTGTTTCAGCGCCAGTTCCTGTCGAGCACGCTCAGCTCGAAGTGCTTCCTCTAGCCTGGTAGACTCCTGTTCGTGTGCCAACTTACACGCCGCGAGTTGTCGCTCGATATCGGCAGCTCCACGTTCGCTTGCTTCACGCACAGATTTTGCCAGGAGCTCTTGCTCGCGTGCAGCTTCCGCGTCCAGCTCAGCCTCCTTCACTGCTCGGTCTTGCTCAATTGCCTGCAGCTCCTGTTGTTCCTCCAGAAGCAGAGCCTGCTCGGTCTCCGCTGGTATAACCCCATCATTCGACGAGACGCTCGCTACAGCTCGTCGTTTGTGATGCAATCGAGCCGCCAACGCAGCTTTGCGAGCTGCTGTCTCCGCTTCGAGCTGCTCTCGTCGAGACTTCACTCCGCGTGCATGTGCAGCCTGCACACTTGCGATTTCTCGATCCACGGAGCCGTCATCCGCAGGCTCCTTTGGTGTCAACTCGATCGATTTGGCCACAGCCACAGCCTCGACAATGCTCCGTGGCCCCTGCTGCTCCCTGTTTTGCCGTCGCTTAAGCTTTCGTTCGGCTAAGCGTCTTGCCATTTCGTCTCGACCGATTGCACGCTCGGCTGCGGCACCCTGCAGCCTCGTAGCTAAAGCTGCTTCATATTCTGCGCGCACACGCTCAGATTCGAGACGAGCGGCGTCAAGAAGCCCCAACGAAGCCTCCTCTGCGGCTCTAGTCGCCGACAACGTGCACACCTGAGCCAGCAACTCCGTTTCCTTCTCACGTCGAGCTTCATGGGCTTCTGCCTCCATGTTGGCCAGATTCGCTTCAAACGCGGTCTCCAAAGCCTCCATCGCTTGTCGTTCTTGCTCCTTGGCTTCTTCATCCGACATATTTGTGCCTTGTGCTCGCTGCTGCTCGCGCTTTCGACGCAGCTTGTCACGCAGCGCGAGTTGCTGGCGCTTCTTCTCGGCCTCGAGCTTTTCACGCAGATCAGCTAAGTGTCTGTCATGTTCAGCTGCTAGCCGTTCCAGCTCCTCGCGAGCTCTCCGTTCCGCTAACTCTGCGTCATCCAGACGTTTCTCCAAGACGGCTTCTAGCGGTGCTAGTATGGCGTCAACCTCCTTCTGTTCTTGGTCACGCAGTGCTGTCCACGCTTGAGCTTCTTGGGCAGAAAGTTGTTCATCCAGCTCTCGCTTCAACTCCTCTTGCTCAGTCTCCTCCGATCCTTGCGCCGGCATCGCCATGGTTCCTTCCTTTCTAGCAGCTCGCCGCTGACGGAGACGTTCTTGGAGAAGTTGTTCCTGTTTGCGGCGCTCCATCTCCAGCGTCTCTCGCAGCTTGCGCTGTGCTTCATCGTGTCGTTTTCTCATCGCCTCCAGCAGTGCATCCAAGTCGTCACTGCTCGATGCTAAGCCTCCAGCTAACGTGTCTGCAGTTTGCTCCTTGGTGTGTTGAATTGCCAACGCAAGAGCTCGGGCGGCTGATGCAGCAGAGGCATCGATCGCCAAGTTCTCCCGTTCCTCCTCGCGATCCAGAGCGGCTTCAGCACGCTCCCTTTCACTTGATGACAGCGATGTGTTATTTTGCAGAGCCTGCCGCTTGCGTTGCAGTCTCTCTGCTAGCTGTGCTTTACGCAGTCGAGTTTCATCTTCCAGTCGCGTCTTCATAGCCCCCCAGTCACGGTCGTGCTCCTCATGCAGTCTCTGCAGCTCCCTGTCCAAATCGTCTACTACAGTTGACTGTATATCTGCTGACCAAACTCCTGCTGGCAGTGGTGAGAATTCTTCTTGTCTTGCTATACTCTGTGAACCTGTCGGTGCTGTGGATGAAGGTGACTTCGGTTTCCTGGCACGCTTCGAAGCTAGTCGCTGTTCGAGTCTACGACGACGGTCTTGAGCCTGCAACCGTTCTACATCCACATCCCCTAGGCAGGCGTAGAACTCACGTGAGACTCGGTCTGCTTCCGCACAATGTGCTGCCGCCAACGCCTCACGAGCTGCTTGGGCAGCCTCCGCTTCTGCGCGAAGTCGTCGGGTGTCAGTTTGCAATGCTGATTCTTTAGCTCGCATCTTGTCATCTAGCTCTTTTAGAGCTTGCGAAGTCTGTTCACTCGTTACATCTTCCAGCCGCAGGCGTTCGCGCTCATGCTCGCGATCAATTTCTGCCACAGCTTGCTGCACGACTTCATCCGACAAATTGTTCGGGTGATCTCGCTTCAACTCCGCTAGGCGTTCAACTCGACGCTTTGCCATTCGCTCAAGAAGTTTGTCTTGTTGCCTTCGCTGTTCGATGCCTAGCGATTCCCGGAGCGCACGGCTTCCCTCTTCATGGTCCCGATAGATACTGTTCAACTTGTCTTCACTTACAGTAAGCTTTGTATTGGCATCGTCACAGCGCAGTTTGGCCAAGTTGTCTGCTGCAGCGAATGCAGCACTTACTTCATCACGAAGCCTGTCGTGCAGTGCGCTTAGTTGTTGCGTCTCGCTCTCAGTAATTGCACGCAGCTCTGCCGCTTCTTCTTCACGTAAGGCATTATCAAGAGTTTCGAGCTCACCAGGGTCTGAGCCTTTGCCAGCACTTTCAAGCTCCTGAAGTTTTTCTCGGCGCTTCTGCTTCAAACGTTGTTGCAGAGCTTCCAGTTGGGCTTGACGCTGGACGCGCAGGGCATCACGCAATGATGCAGTCTCCCTCTCAAAGTTCGAGTGGCAGGCTGCAAGTAGATCCTCAAGGTCAGCAGTACTTTGTGCTCCTGCCGATTGCACGGCGGCAGCAAGCTGCTCGAGGTCAGCGTCTACTTCCGACTCCATTGCAAACTTCCGTTCAATCGCTTCAGCCTTGAGCTGCTGCAGAAGTTTTTCTTCGTTGTCATCGCTACCAACGTGCGTTTGCTGTGGCATTTCACTATCGGTACCAAGCTGACACTTTGCGTCTCGCTTGCGGCGTAGTCGAGTTTCCAGCTCCGCCTTACGTCGAGCTTCATCGTCTTGCATTTCTTGCTGCCTCTGCTGCCACGCGCGAAGATGGCTCGCACTCAAGGCCTTAATTTGCTGCTCCACTTCCGCTGCCATGGTATCGGCCACGACATTTTCTTTGGCGACGCCGGTGTTGCTCTCCACTGCCGGTGGGACCGCTAGTGCGGCCAACCGAGAGACAACGCTCCGCTTTCGCACGACCATCTCCGCGGTCTCTTTCACCGACGCTTTACGAGGCTGTCGAGCCTTCCACAATCGCATCAAAGTTGCCAATTCCTCATCGTTGCTGGCTCCACTGGCTAAGTATTCACCACGAGCTTGGGCAACAGCTTCTTTCGTCGCAATGGCGGCCGCTTCGGCGACAGAGGCGTCTCGAAGCTGCTGCAATAGTCGATCTTCATGCTCGTGTTGCTTGGTCCGTTCTTCATCAAACGCAAGCTGTGCCTGGGTCTCCAGTTGGTCCTCTAGCCGCTGTCTCTCCAGTGATTCCTGCTTCGCAATGACATCGTTCATCTCTGCCACTTCTTTTGCAGAGGCACCAGGCGGGTGCTGCTTTTGTTGCTGTTCGCGCCGTTGGGCCATCCTTTGCTGTAGTCGCTGCTCCTGTCTACGCTTTTCCGCATCTAATGCTTGGCCCAGCGCCGATAAAGCGTTGCTGCTTTCGTCTCGGAGGCGCTCAAGTTCGCGTTCTGTCGCTTCTCGATGCCCGGCAGCAATATTTTCTTTCTTGACCGCCTCGTCCTCCAAAGCGTTCAGTACGTCCACAACCGCCTCTGTTAGTCTCTTTGCTGTTTTGCCATCACCTGGAGTGAGTTTGCTCAATGCTACTTCATGCTCCTGCCTGGACTGGCGAAGTTGTCCTTCCACCTCCTTGCCAGACTTGTGCAGTGTCGAGGCCAATACCTTAGCGAGTGCCTTACCGGCTTGTCTTTCGCTTTCTTCCAGCGCCCCCATCGCAGCTTGAAGACCTTTTTCAATCTCGGCCACCGCCACTTTTTCTTCATCAGTAAGCTGCTCCTGTAGAGAACTCATGGACTGGTTCATTGCATTTTGGTCGACCTCTTCACCCTTACTCTTCTCCCGTCGCCTGCGATTAATTTTATCTGCTAAACGTGCTTTGCGCAATGCTGCATCAGCCTCGAGTTCTCGCCGACGCTCAGAACAAGCTAAAACATAGTTGGCGTGAAGTTCTTCAAACGCTTCCTGAGTTCGCTGTTCAATCTGCGTCGGGATTCGGCTAGCTAGAGCCTCCAGAAGTTCCCCTATTAATTCCAGTCGAGAGCGTGGGGACTGCATTGGAGAACGCACAGTCGGAATGTCTGCTGTAACTTGGCTGATTGGCTCCAGGTCGTCAAGATAAGCTAGCTGAGCGTCTGCCACGGCCACAGCAACACCGGCTTGAGACTTTTGCGCCTCCACGTCTTGCTGCAGTTGAAAATGTTTTTCACGTAGCGTCTCAATTGCTTTTTCGATAAAATCAGCAAGTTGGTCCTCCATTTCCTCTTGTGGAGTAGTTCCGTCACCATCGCCATGGTTATCCTCCAGATCTGTTTCATCACTTCTCGTATCGTGCGCAGACCCTCGACGACGACGCTTAGCTGACAATTTCTCTCGCATTTTTGCTTCGAGACGTAGTCGTTCGTTTTCGATCTCTCCCCTCAGAGCCATAAATTCACGATCATACTCGCTCTGCAGTTTCTGAAGCTCAGCTTCGGTCTTGGCAATAGTGTCTTCGCCCTCGGCTTTATTTGCTTGCGCTGTTTCCCTGGCAGCAAGTGTGAGTTCCGTGACAGCGTCTGGAGGTAGCACAGCCGAGCCTTTTTCATCTGAGCTGCTACCCTCAGCATCGCGAGCTTGGCACTGCTCCACTTCTTGACGGAGCTGATTTACTGCCCGATTAACGGCTTCTTGCTGGAGCGCGTCCATGTCATCCTGCTTCTTCACGACGTCTTCGAGGACCGCTTCCTTCCGCTCCGAAGTTTCTAGCATCAACGCTTCTGCATCCCGTCCTGACAATGGAGGTCCCTCGTTTTCATTTGAAGCACTAGACTCGGTCTGGGTCTTCCGCTTACGTCGGAGACGTTCATTTAGCTGCTCTTTCCGAAGCGCATCTTCCATTGCAAGGATTCGTACGCGGTCATTCCATGCTTGGGAGTACACGTCGTTGAGCTGCGCAATAATGTCAGCGTTGTCATCACCTGGCGTTATCGGGCGAACGATTTCACCTTCCTCTGTAGTGTCTTCGGCTTCCATTAGCCCTGGGGGGAGACTTTCATCCACAATGAAATTTGTGTCAAAGTCTGCTGTCGGGTCGATATCCTCCGGAGGTTCGGCGAAGTCACCGCCGGCCTCGTCACCACCAGCCCCGAACTCCATCTCTAGACTCGACAGTTCTTGGAGGTACTCTTGCTCGATCGCTAATTCCTCCTCCAGGAACTGAGACTCCAGCGATTGCTCCTCCTCGTCATGCTGGGCCTTCAAAACATCGGCATCTTCTTGCTCCCGACGCTGCACTTGCGCCTTCTGGGCCTCACGCAACACCTCAGTCGCTGCCTGCCTCGTTGTCAGCTCAGCCTGCGAGCGCGTAGCCTCCACACTCACCGCCGACTGAATTTTGCGTAGGTCGGCAGCGAAATCATCAAGAAGACGCTCCTTCTCCACCGCCGAGAGCTGAGGAAAACTCGCATCAAGAGCGGACGCGTACTCATCGGTGCTTTGTTTCGCATCACTCTCTATTTTGCGTTTTGCCTCCGCTGTTGGGTGAGCATCTGCGAACTTGGCTGGTGCATTGCCCGATGCAGGAATGGTTAATTGATCCGACTGCACTATCGAAGGCACACCGGCAGTCCGAAGGAGTGTTGTGAGTCCGACAAGAAGCTCCTTGATCTGGAAAAGAGTATCGTCACGAAGCTTCGTTGCAGCACCTTCCTCTGCTGACGGAGTCGGAGCTTTTGGAGCATTAAGCCGCGCTTCTTCGGCCTCTTTCGCAAGAGCGGTGGCAACACGATCCTTTTGCTCCTGGTCAGCGATATTCCACTGTTCTTTCGCATTACCCACAGCTCTATTGAGCGCGTCTTCAGCACGTTGTGCCCCGTGCTGCAACTTCAGAGCTCGTGGCGCCCCCTTCTCAAGTTTTTCATGGACCTTCTTGGCGCTCGCTGCGACTTCCTTAATCAATTTGCTCAGGCGACTTTGCATCTGGGTCTGCACATTGCGTTCCTTCACCGGGTTTTGCTCCTCGCGAACAGCGTCCAACTCGCGACGGAAGCTGGCTTCTAAGTCATCAAGGGTAGCGAGAACTTGAGGAAGAGCAGCCCCAAACTTCTGCAGGGTTAACAACGGACCAAAGAGCGTCTCGTCTTCCTTGTTTTGGGCCTTCTCAACTTCATTGTGCAGCTCCAACAAATTTTGAACTGCATTGTCCGCATCAACCGAGTCTGGCTTTGAGGCGAGCCCTGTAGCCGTGCGTTGGGGAATAAAGTATCGCTGCGAAGCCTCCAATACGAAATTTCCTACTTCCCGTCGACCCTTCTCCGCCTCCGCGAGGTGGATCAGCGATGACGATGTTTGGGTCATTGGGTCAGAGCCGAGTAACCTCTTCAAGTCGTCAAGAACCATGCGTGTGTGCTCTAGACAGGTCTCTTCATTCGAGCTGGTGCGCTCCGGTGCGGTATCACCAACAGGCGACGACATTTCCTGCACCATCGCCGCAGTGAGTTCAGCTAGCTGAGAACTCCAGCCTTCAATCTCCCGAAGACCTGCGCTCACACTTCCTAACATTTCACCCTTCTTCTGCTCAAACCGTTGACGCTCTTGTAAATCTCGTTCAAGGTTCTCTAGCAGGAATTTCTCCCTTCCAGCCACACTGCGCGATCTCGGGCGTCTGCTTATTGTACTCATCGGAAGTTCTTCAGGCCCTTCATTCGTGTCAGCCACTGATGCTAATTCGTGGTTCTCTTTCATTGCGTCTGGAGATGGCCCAGACATCAGATCGGAAGCCACGAGTGCGTTCACAAACAGCCTCTTGAGCTCCATGGCTTCTGCTTGCAGATGCTGCATCAACTGCTTCACGTCACCCTTTTGGTCCTCAAAGTTTTTCGTCACAGCCTCGTGGTGGAACTGAAGTCTGTCCACGAGTTCTCGTAAATCCAGATCTTCTTCATCCCAGCGCCCTAAGTCAGCATGGTATTCCATCGAAGTTCCCTTAGTTGGCTCCTGACCGCCAAGCTGTAGCTGTTTTGTCGCAGTTATCGTTGGCTCAGTCGCTAAAAGACTACTATCGCCTACAGGGGCATCACCAGTGTTCACAGCAACAGTTCCCTTCGAATGCATCGCTGAAAGGCTAACTTGCTTGCTTTTGGCCCGGTATCCGCTGATGCTCTTTACAGCGGTGTTGGTCCAGCTCTTCGCCCGGAAGTAGTAGAGCCCTGCGATGACAGCTATCACCACACCAAAAAGCCCACCCAGCAGCCCAACGATGAGAGCCCAGTCAGGTGCCAGGATGAGATCGTCCGTTCGGCGCTTAGCGCTGACGGTGATGAGGTTCTTCTCGTTGAGCGGGACGATCGGGGCTTCCGTGGGGCAGCTCGTACCAGATTTCATGACGACCACGATTGTTTGAGCTGCGGCGTTCAGGGAGTTCCCAAAAACGTAAGTGCCAGGCTCGGTAAACGAAAACGCGAATGCTGTCACGGTGCTAGCATTTGCGTTCACCTTGGTAGCAAGGGCTCGAAAGGCTCCGTAGTCGAAGCTTGGATTGGTGTTGAGCATGGAATCCTTCATGTAAATCGGATAGGAACGCGGCACCGACAAGTCAAACAGCAGACCGCCCCCCACTGACAAGCACACCATTGGGTTTGCTATCAAAGAAGAGGTAGATGCAGTGGTCAGTCGTCGTCTCCGTGAAGCTGAGCCAGAAATTGATGACGGAAGGTCATAGGACCCCGAGAAGCCGGTCGATGCCACAGCGATCGAGTGAAGCTGACAGTCGCTTCCTGCTGTACACGACACCTTCGACACAATGGTGCTAGTGCTGCTATCATCCGATATGGGAGACACCTCACCTGTAGCTGGATCATACAGCTGCAGCTCTCCCGTGCTGCTGTTGACCTGGAGCTGTGTTGCATCATCGCGGCACTTTTTGTTGCAAACAGTGTCGAGGTCTGGTTGTTCGTCGCACTGGCAGACACCCAGACTCGCGACGTATGTGCCAGTACCGTTGTTACAGCTAGCATCGCACGCCTTACCACTTGCAGACACACAGGAGCCACTATCGGAACGCACTTGGCTGCTGCTGCATCGGTCGTACACGATAGGCTGGCAATCCACATCGCCGTCTTCGTCACTGCGGAGGATCATATCTTGGTCGTAGAACTCGTATCCGGGCTCACAGATGCAGTATCCGTCGGTCATTTGAAAGGCTCGATGGCTGCCAACGCACGTGCATTTGGTGGCTCCGGTTCCTGCGAACGCACTCGTTGAACACGGCAAGCAGCTTGGCTGTCCCACTGCATTTTGGTAGGAGTTTTCTGGACAGAGAAGGCATGCGGACGTGTTCGTGGCCTTGTAGTTCGGCTGGTACGAGCCACTTGGGCACGCGATTTCTGACGAGCTCCCCGCCGGGCAATAGTATCCTGGCGGGCAAGGGTAGCCCCTGTCATACTCTCGGCTTTCCGGATGACTCGAGTTGGTAGCCCCAAGACATACGTAACCTTCGAGGCATTCATCACAACGTGTGCGATTAGCGTCAATGCCAAACGTCCCAGGAGGGCAAGCTTCACACGATGAATACAACGATGTGTACGCTCCATCGAGTGGGGTCGTGCGACCGAGATACCCTAGTGGGCAGGGAATTGGCGCTACCGTTCCGCTAGGACAGTAGTGGCCAATGGTACAGATTGAAGGCGCGTCCACAACCGGTAAGCAGAAGTATCCTTCGGGGCATATTGCAGGCGTCGTTGTGTTATACGGGCAGTAGCTTCCCCCAGGGCATAGCAATGGTGAGCCTGCCCCCTCTAGACAGAACGTAGTGGCATTACACGTCTTAGGTAGCGTAGAGCCTGCCTCGCAGTAGGAGCCCCCGATGCACAACGAGCAATCGTTGGAGCTTTTTCCACTGCTAACGGGTCGAAAAGTACCGGCAGGACAGGCGTGTGGCTCACTCGATCCTCGAAGACAATAGTTTCCGGCTGGGCAATCGTAGTCTTCCAAGTCGATAATTCCAGTTCGGTTGCAAAGTTTTCCAGCATCGCAAGGCAGGCAGTCCTCCAAATTTGCTTTGCCTTCGACTCCGTTTACCGTTCCTGCTGGACAAGGTACTTCGCCGACACCGTAAGGGCAATACGATCCAGCAGGACAAGGGACAGTTTTGGTGCCGTCGTTGCAGCTCTTGCCAGCAGGACACGGATCGCAGTCGTTCACTGACATGCCAAGAGTTACGAGGCGTGATGAATTCTTGGGGCACGGAATGGGGTCCAAAACTCCTTCTGGGCAGTAGTATCCGATCGGACAAGGTCCTCCAAACTCCATTCTCCACGCGATATCAGTGTCGGAGGTGTCCACTGCTCCACTGCTCCATCCATCCATAATCGCTGTCACTGGATTCGGGTGATCGTTTCGTAGCTTGCAGTAATACCCAGCCGAGCACGAAGCGGTGATAGTCCCCCCGACGCAGAAATTACCCGCAGTGCATGGTGCACATTCGCTGGCAATCGTCAGCCCCACAGCATGTCCGTACGTGCCATTCGGACACAACACGGGATTCTCAATGCCTTGTGGGCAATAGTAGCGAAGGGGGCATGGAGCTGGAGCCGTAGCGTTAGTGTCACAATACCCACCAGCGGGGCATGTGACGCAGATACTTTGCTTTTCAACACTGTTGTAGGTTCCCTTCGGACAGCGGATCTGGTTTAATGATCCCACGGGGCAGTAGTAACCGGGATCGCATATTCGACCTGTAGTGCCATCAATTGGGTCGGACAGCCACGCTCCGCCGAGGCAAACATGACCACCATCGCACAATCCTCCCGTGACTCCATCAGTTGGTTGAGCCGTAGTTGTGTTCCCAACGCAGTAGTGACCCGGCCCGCAGTCGCCCGATGGCGCGTTTGTTGGTGGCTGCCCCGAGCAAAACTTGCCAGGCGGACAACGCGCACACTCCTTAGAACTAGCAAGCGCTTGTTGATCGCCGAAAGAACCAGCTAGGCACGGGTATTTCTTCGGTGCCGGCGTTTGAAGAGGGCAGTAGTAGCCTTGAGGGCATTCCGCAGGCGTGATACTCCCGACCACGCAGTAGTATCGCTCGGGGCACAATTTACATTGAGCCAGACCTTGCTCATCGGCAAAAGTGCCAGCGGGGCATGGCAGCGGCTCGAAAGACCCCTCCGGACACTCCGAGCCTTTAGGGCATAGCTGCGTAGCTGTGCTCTCTCCGCCGGTACAAATGTAACCAGCCGGGCATTTCTCGAACGGAACGATGATCCCAGAACTGTTGCAGACAAAACCAGGAGAGCACTGGAGGCAGTAACTAGCATCCACGTTTTGAGTCGTCTCTGAATACGTGCCCGGCGGACACGGAATCGGGTTGCTTGTGCCCTGCGGACAGTAGTGGCCACTAGTACAAACGTCACCAATGATCCCAAGCGAGTTGTTTTGACCCGTGGGGGTGGCCGTGTAGGACCCCTGTACGCAGTAGAAACCTTCACTGCACGGTAACGCTGCGTCGGTGTTGGTTGATGAGCAGTATGCTCCAGCGTCGCAAACAATGGGGACTGCTGAGCCTTCAGGACAATTGGTACCAGGAAGACATGGCCCACCTGTTGCAGAAGTTTCAGCCGGGGTCCCTGTGGGCGATCCCCCGGAGCAGTAGAATCCGCTCCGACAATTCCCCTTCGGCTTTACAGAAGCGTATTCATCGATGTATGTTCCTCCTGGTGCCGGAGTGCATTGCGAGAGATCCTGCAGTCCGGTTTGATTTCCAAATGACCCCGGCGGACATGGGTATTGTGTAGCTCTTTGAGTGTTCTTGGGACAATAGTAGCCCATCGGACACACGTTGCTTAGATAGTCGTTGCTACCCAGTGGACAATAGAATCCTGGTGGACATGCGAGACAAGTAGGTGAACTCGTGACGTTGGAATACGATCCTTCGGGGCAAAGTATGGGGCTCACTGAGCCTTGCGGGCAGTACGAACCGGTCGGACACGTTTGTCCCCCAAAGTACATGGACAGCTCTGCACTGTCGACAGTATTCATGACAACCTTAATCACCCCGGACGAAGGATTCGACCGCGTATTGTTGCGCTTGCAAAAGAAGCCGGCGTCGCACAACCCCGTCGGCTCCACAATTCCTGCATCGGTGCAGTACATGCCTTCATCGCAAAATACACAATCCCCGGATATTACGAGACCGGTATCGTTCGAGTACGTTCCAACCGGACACGGAATAGGTAAGTACGTGCCTTCGGGGCAGTATGTGCCAGCGGGACAGACGTGAGTCTCGTTTTCCTCAGTCTTGCCAAAAGCACTCTCCGATCGCGGGGGACAAACGTTCCCTGCCGCGCATAAGCCCGTAGGCTGCACTAAGGCCACGCTAGCACAGAACGAGCCTGGCGTGCATTCCAAACACTCGGTGACATTTGTGAGTCTGATAGCACTGCTGAACGTTCCAACGGGACATGGCACTGGCACTTCCGCGGTACCGGCAGGACAATAGTGACCTGCGGGACAGTCAGCGTACGTGCTTGTTGTCACTCCGTCGCAAAAGTACCCCATAGGGCAAGTATCACAAGCTTCCTGGCCCTTGTCTGCCGCGTACGTGCCAGCAGCACACTTTATAGGGGCTGAGCTTGCCTCAGGGCAGTAAAACCCCACAGGACAAATCGCTCCAGTAACATTATCGGTTGGTGTTGGCGAAGACGCGTTCGAGATGCAGTAGTAACCTGCGCTGCACGACCCTGAAGGTGCAGTTAAACCTGTGGTGCTGCAGTGTTTCCCACCGGGACAAAGAGAACATGACGCCAGACTAGTACCTCCCGTAGACGCTCGGAATGAACCGAGTGGACACGTTATAGCACTGCCGGTGCCTTCGGGACAATAGCTCGCTGTGGGACACACATAGCCATAGCTCTGGGCCGCCGGGTTGGCAACTGGAGACGCTCCGGAGCACACAAAACCAGCAAGGCATGGTCCACTCGGCGCAGATAAACCGTACGAATCGCAGTAAAGCCCACTGGGGCATGGCTCGCACTGCTCAATTTTGACGAGCCCCTGCACGTCTGCGAACGTCCCAGGCAAACATTTCACAGGCAGACTGGTCCCTTCGGGGCAGTAGTTTCCAGTAGGACATATCGTCGGCGAGACGGTACCAGGCAAACCGCAGTAGTAACCAGCGGGACAAATGACGCATTGGTGTTGAGCGGAATAGAGGTTGTACTGTCCAGGAAGACACGGCGATGGCGCAGTGGCCCCCTCCAGTGAGAACGAGCCGCTAGGTGTTTCCATCTGTGTTGGTACAGCAGCACCTCCAGTGCAATAGTAGCCGGGGTGGCAGCTTCCTGTTGGTAGAAGCAGTCCCGGTGTCTCGCAGTACTCACCCGGAGGACAAGGGACGCATTGCCCCACTGATTCAAGCCCAGTGAAGTTGTTATACGTTCCGGGTGGACACAATGTCGGGGTCGAGGACCCCAGCGGACAATAAGCGCCTTGAGGGCACTGGTCGCCAGTTTGTCGGTTGGTAACACCAAAAAGTGTTGACTCATAATTCATCGGCGCTGAAGTGTAGGCCCCCAACGTGCAATAGTAGCCTGGATCGCACAGTCCTCGAGGAACCGTGAGTGCCGTTGAGTCACAGTACATCCCTGGTGGGCAGGCCAAACAGTCTTCTACGGCTCGTAAACCTGTAGCATTGGCATACGTGCCTATCGGACATGGCTCTGGACTTGAGATCCCCGTACGACAGTAGTATCCTGCCGGACACGTGATCGGGTAGGCCGTTCCGATGGGGCAGTACGATCCAGAGACGCAGAGCGCACAGTCCTCTTCGCTTTGGCCCATCGTTCGGTTGAGATAATACCTCGCTGGACAGGGCACTTGTGTTTGTGACGTTGACCGCAGCGGGCAGTAAAACCCTGGAGAGCACACTCCGGTGGGCTGTAAAGACCCTGCAAGACTATAGTAGCCTGCAGGTGTGGGAGTGCAGTCGCTCATGCTGTCTTGACCTGTCAGATTGCTGTAAGTTCCAGCAGGACAAATGATCGGAGCGGGGGTGGCAGTCGGGCAGAAGTATGCCGGCGGACAAGCATCCGTTTCCAGCGCTGGTTCGCTGTCCGAGCCTGGCGGACAGTACGTCCCGTTGTAGCAAGTCCCGTAAAGCGCCCCGGGTGCTGACCACCCAACGGTGTTAGAGTGCATATTCACTGCACTCGTCGTATCGCTGTTGCAGAAGTACCCCGCTTCACACGTTGAGCACGCTTTCGATCCGCTCGTAGAGAATTTTCCTTTGCCACAAGGCTTGGGAGTCACGGACGCTTCGATGCAATAGTACCCGGCCGGACATGTAATACATGCCGGCCAAGCATCAGCCGGCCCCACCGTCTTGGTATTGTTCACAGGAGTGTAGCTTCCAGCCTTGCATGCAATTGGTGCTACCGACCCTGCTGGGCAATAGTAGCCTGGAGGACAGTCGTCGCACTGACTTGGGTCGAACAACCAAGTGTTGGCCGTGTAGGTTCCGCTTGGGCAAGGGAACTGCGTGCTCGAGTACGTCCCAAGCGGGCAATAATGGCCCGGAGCGCAACTTCCATCGATAAATGACTTGCCGCCTTGGCAATACTTGCCCGGTGGACAAATATCGCACTCTGCTGCTGCTGCCAACGACGTGCTTGAGCTCCACGTTCCTGGAAGGCATGGAAATTGGTTGAGCGACGAGGTGCCGTTAGGACAAAAGAAACCTGCTCCACAATCCAACATCGTCTGTGTTTCGCCTCCGGTTCCTTGCAAGCAAGCGTGACGCAGCGGACAAATGGTACAGTCTTGCGAGCGGATGAGGTCGATGTTCTCCGTGTACGTTCCTGCAGGGCATGGGTGGTCTGTGGAGAGGACGGTGCCACCAGGACAGTAATGGCCCTTTGCACAGCGATCAACGTAGTCGCTCTGACCAACGTGAGGACAAGACCATCCGGGCGGGCAATCCAAACACTCATACAAATCTGCAGCTCCCGTCTGTGGGTTATACGTCCCGGCAGGACAATTGGTCGGAGAGCTGCTAGCTTCGGGACAATAACTCCCCACAGGACAGTCATGACACTGGGTCCCAATAATCAGGCCGGTCTGGTCACCGCTATACGTCCCTGCGGGACACGGATACTGGTTTGCCGCTCGAGTGCTTTCAAGGCAGTAGTATCCTAGAGGGCACATCTGTGGATTTGAACTCCCAGTGGGGCAGTACGAACCCTTCGGACATACTTGGCAAACATCCGAGCTCTTCTGTCCTGCGTCCGGATTGAAGGTTCCTGCAGGACACGGATTTTGAGACGCTCGCTTCGTGCCTTCGGGGCAGAAGAAACCTGCGGGGCATATCTGCCGAGTCAGTGGCGTTGCTCCCATCTCGCAGTAGTATCCCTCAGGACATGGTGCACACGCATGATCGATACTCTTACGAACAATAAAAAGCAAGTAAAGTTATGTTAGTACGTCGCCTGAAGATCTCAAGAATGCTGAGTCTAGCTAGCGTACCTGTCCTGCTGTGACGTTCCCGTAAGTTCCTGCAGGACACAAGAAAAAAGTCGTGGGCGGGTTGCAATAGCCTCCCATGGGGCACGCGTCTTCAGGTGGCGTCGGGTTCGTCGAGGCGAGGCTACACATGTATCCCGGATAGCAAGAGCGGCAGTTTGCTACAGCACCTTCACTGTAGTATCCGACAGGGCACGGCTGTGGTAGTTGGTCCGATCGCGGGCACTCGTAGCCTGGATCACACGCTAGACAGCTTGTCGACGCGCGTAAACTGTAGTAGCCAACCGAGCAGTTCTTGGGCATTTCGTTAGGCGTATCACAATAGTATCCGCGTGGACATTCAACGCATGATCCCGAGCCCGATGTCGAGTAAAATCCTGCTTGGCACGGCTCAACGCTGGAGCTGTTGGAAAACGAACACTCATAACCAGCAGGACATGGTGTACAAGAGCTAGCTCCACCAGTTGAATAAGTCCCTTTGGCGCAGGGAACAAGCAGCTTAGTTGTGGGATCTGGACACGCGTAGCCGGCAGGACAGGGAGTACAAATTGTAGCGCCGGTCAAACTGTAGAAGCCGTCAGGACAAACGACTGGGGGAGAAGCCGTTGGGTCGGGGCAAGCATAACCTGCAGGACAAATAGTACACTGCACCGCTCCTCCCAGTGAGAACCATCCTGGTGCACACACGGCATTTTGACTGCCATCGACTCGCGGACACATGTGGCCGATCGGACACGAGATACATTGTGCTAGACCACCCATGGAGTAGGTCCCTGTGGCACATGCTTCCTTCAGAGGTTGAGTCGTCAATGGACACTGCATTCCTACAGGACACGTCGTGCATGCAGTAGCTCCCGCCTCCGCGTACGTCCCATTACCACAAGGGAGTTGAACAGTCTGGCCAGATAGCGGACAGTAGTTACCCGCAGTACACTGCGTGCAGTTTGCTTGGCCTTGACCACTGAAAGTCCCGGGATTGCACACAACTGGAGCTGCTGTAGTACTCGCGCATGAGGACATGCCAAACATTGTGATGCATTGACCAGACTATAGCTTCCGCTTGGGCACGGAACAGGTACAGTGAACGGGGACGAGCAATCCATGCCAGCAGTGCATGGCGTGCAAGAAGTGCTAGACTTCGCTGAATAGTACCATGTAGGACACGGAAGCGGATCTGACGTTGGCTGTGGACAATATTTACCAGCAGGACATTCAAAACAGTCGACGGATCCCACGGGGGAATATGATCCATCGGCACATCGGACGGGAGCATCAGTCGTGGTAGCACACTTATAGCCTTTTGGACACTGCTGACACTGGCCACCGCCATCCAGACTGAAAGTTCCAGCCGCGCAAGCCGTAGACGAATTATTCAATGGAGAGCACTCGTAGCCTTTTGGGCATGGAATGCAGGACGAATGATCAGAATTGCTCGTTTGGCCCAGCGCGCATGCTTGGGGATCGCCAGATAACGTGCACGTGTATCCGTAAGGACATGTTGAGCACGACACAGCTCCGCTGTGGCTGTAGGTGCCTTGAACACACTGGGTCGGAGGCAGTGAAGTAGATGGACAGTAACTGCCCGCATCGCATAGCTGGCAAGGCATCGAAGCATTGACCGAGTAATACCCCGGTGCACAGGCAACCGGAGCAGCATCCACTGAACACTTCACGCCAACCCCACACGGGGTGCACACGGTGGTATTGCCAAGTGAATATGAACCAGCGGCGCAACTTAATGGGGCGCTGTACTGGTCAGGGCAATAACTACCCGCTGGACATGCATGACAGACGTGATCGCTCTAAGCAGAAACAAAACACAAGTTACAAAAGCGTAGATAAATTGAAGCGACTATCATTCGAACGTACCAGTGTGCTGTAGCTGCCAAGTTGACAAAGAACTGGGGATTGGGTCGAATCGACACAACTGTGGCCAGCAGGGCAGGTTTGGCAAATCGAAGCCCCGTCAATGCTGCTGTACGAGCCTTGAGCACACGCAGCTGGCGCAGATGTCGTAGAATTAGCACACGCATACCCTCTTGGGCATGCGCTACAGGAGATTGAACCTTCGGCACTGTAATATCCAACACCACAAGACTGGGGTTCTTGGCTTGTAGATGCACAGAAATGCCCACTTGGACATGTTAAACACGACGAGCTATCCATCAGAGAATACGATCCATTCATACAAGCAATGGGGCCAATCAAAGGGTCCGAGCATGCATAACCAGCAGGACATTTTGTACAGGGTGTAGCTCCGGAGTTTGCAGAGTATGTGCCTTGATTACATACCACTGGGTTAATAGACCCTTTGGGGCAGTAGAAACCTTCGGGACACTGTACGCATGTGGGTAAACCTTCAGAGGGAGCGTACATCCCGCTTGGACAAGCTTGACAGCTTACGGCATCTTCAGCAAATGCAGTGCTGGATGCCGTTCCTCGAGGGCATGGCACCGGCGCTGAGCACGCGCCTGTGCAATAAGACCCGAGCGGACACCCTACACATTGCGATTCCATCGTCGTAGTATTCAGTAATGGGAACCATCCTGCACGGCAGGGTTCCATGCAAGACTCCGTATCGAGAGGTTCGTAATACACTAACACTTCATTTTGAGGAAAAACGTCGTCGTTTTTGGCATTGTAGTTGGGATCCGTCGAAATTAGCTGGTGAAAAATTCCACTGATAGCGCGCACAGCCGGCGTAGATGTAGATGCCACCACGTTGATCACCTTTGGGGTGTTCCACGTGCTCGCTGTAAAGACCAATTGGTCCGGAAACGTTTCGATGTAGGAATCCTGTGGTGTCATTTGAACTACCACGTCGCTGCTAGGCTGCGAGAGGAGTAAAATTTCATAACTATCGTTGCGAAGGCTTTCGATGACGGCGAGAAAGCGATCGGAGATGTGAACTCCAGGAAAATCGTTCTCGCTGATGTGCATTTCAACGTCGTTAGCCGCGGCAAACGTGCCATCATTATCTCCGCTAGAAATGGTGTGAGGAACGACTACAACGCTCTCTGTGGTAGCGGTTCCACTCACGACGAGATCGTCTGGTGCAGTGACCGTGATGCTTGCAGTACTGGACCAATTCAACGCCGTAAACACTACCGAAGCTGGCTGGAGTGTTAGTTTTGCCTTGCTATCGGGATCTCCGACTGAGAGAATTATGTCTGTACCATCGTACGGTGGAGCACTTAACGACACCGTGTATTGTGCTCCAGTAGTGTCACCTTCAACCACTCGCAGCCTCAGTGTGCTTATTACAACGCGCGATTTCGAGAGAAATTTGTCTGAAGTGTCCACGTACGCTTGATCAATGATACGGCTAGACGAATCCAGCGTCTGCAGCAGCACGGTTGGACCTATAGGGCCCTCGAGTAGCGGGTGAGTGGTTCCTTCCAACTCAATCGACACATCCTGCATTACTGCGCTATCCGTTCCCGACGCAGCGTCTCTCTTGATCCAAATTACATTATTTACCACCGCAATCGTGAAGGTTCCGTCCAGCCCAACAACTCTCGACAAAGTCACACCGGTCAACGACCCGTACACGTACGGCATATAAACACCTACAGCTCCATCACTTGGCACCGAGTGCGTCAGCGTCGTGTGAATTACCAGAGATGATCTGCGGCCACTGAGCAAATTCGCAAACGCCAACTGCGAGTTCCAAAGCATTCCGGGCTCCACTTCCATCGTCGATAATTGCAGCGTGCGAATAAATGTAGCGCCAGCGTCCGATATCTCCATGGACCCAACGCTAATCCGCCCAGCGCGACTGGGGTTGGTCACGCCCGTCAACTTGAATCGGATCTGCGTCCCGGAGCCAGTCTCTGAGCCATTGCCACTGCGTTGCACTGACAAAGTGTTGGAGCCCGTGTTCACCGCGATGCTCCAGCCGCCATCCAGCGTCTCGCTCAGCGCTGCACTATCCACCGCCGCGTCCTGCGCCACCGCGAACAGCACATTCAGCTGGATCTTGATCAGTGCGTCCACCGGCAGCAGAGGGTCGTCCCCCGTCGTGAGCAGAATCTCCAGCGCCGGCGCCGCCAGCACGGTCGCGTTGCCCCATGATGCGGAAGCTGCGGCGTCGATAGCAAGCGCGGTGGACTGGAATCCTGCAGCGAGCAGCAGGGTCAGGTGAACGACGAAGCTCCACAGCCGCATCTTGTCAAGTGCGACTCGAAGAGCCGCGAGCGTGTCGAGCACCGAAACCCGTCGAACACCGAAATAAGGGTGCAACTCGCTTGTAAATCGGTCTTGTAAGTTTCCAGCATTCTTTAAACCATTGCTTTAGATTTTGTTTGCTCGAAGCCTGCGGTGTCGTAGTTGTTGAAGTTGGAGTTGTTCAGTCGTCTTGCTGCCGTCCACTCATCTTTTGGTCTGAAAATGGTGGCAAGCCTTCGTGTCCGATATGTTCTCCACTTCAATGCTCTGCTCGCTAGGAGAACTACATGGCGTAGCGTAGTGTGCGGAGTCTCGGTAAGAGAGTCGGCCTACTTCAGTTAAAAGCGGAGGCGGGTCTGCATTTTTAAACGCCGTTAAAACAGCGTCTGGGATCAACAAATGGTCTCCATGAAGGTTCGTTATCCGTCCGCTAATCCATTTTTCGGGAACCGAGGGGCCTCAAAACAATGCGTGGCGACCGGAACTCTGGGTTTTATCGGTATCTTCGTCGCTTGGTTGGCATTTCGTGGATCGCGGTGAGCTCTGTCTCAAGCGCCCTATGAGAACGATGCACATCAATGTCGGCGGCCGCCAGTGGATTTGGCGTCCGAGGGACGACTGCAGTGGCTTCTTGCGGCACGACTTCCGCCGTTGCGACTCGTTTCTCGTCGGTGCGCGCCCTATGGACCGATCGCTTGGATCGGACACCAAGCCGCATCGATGGATCGCAGAGCTTGAGCCAGACCAGTCCCCCTCCGAGCGTGCGCCGCTGTTCATTTCGCCGCCACACAACGTCACGGACGGAGCCCTTTGCCGCCTCGCCGATGCGGCTGCCATATGGATCGCGGGCATGCTTCATTCACAGTCAAGATAGGCGTCGGGCACAGCCATGAAAAACGCACATATGGGGCTCTCAACATAACACACGACACCTCTTGCTTTCGTGCAAGGGCAGACACGCATTACTTCAAGCGAGGTTTGCGTGCGATGGGCTCGGTGTGGTGCCGGGTCTGATCTCCACTTGACGAAATCCGCCATCCACGGCACAGCGAACTGCAGGTTGGGGTGAAGTCATGCGCTCGCCCACGACGGTCAACGGGTACCTGGAGCGGCGCGGCCGCCACTTGAAGAGCTGGCGCCGCCGCTACTTCGTGTTCGAGGACGGGATGCTGCTGCACAAGAAGAAGGACGACCCGGCTGCCAAGGTCCTGCACGAGGACCGCGTGTTCGACGTGCTCTACTGGAGCGGGCGGCCCCACGGCCTCTGCCTGAAGCTGCGCGGCGAGCGCCTCGTGTACTTGACCGCGCGCTCCGAGGAAG